>JAUYWG010000057.1:18746301-18756621 GCA_034779775.1 Enteromius afrohamiltoni
GCCGAACTCTCGCCCACGCTAGGGTTCTGTCCATTAGGGTTCGGAGTTCGCTGCTCTCCCGACTCGCTCCCCAGACAGCTCGCCAAATTTGCTTATTATTCATTATGAGGAAAGCGTGAACTATA
This sequence comes from Enteromius afrohamiltoni, assembly GCA_034779775.1. Taxonomy (NCBI): domain Eukaryota; kingdom Metazoa; phylum Chordata; class Actinopteri; order Cypriniformes; family Cyprinidae; genus Enteromius; species Enteromius afrohamiltoni. The sequence goes on from JAUYWG010000057.1 coordinate 18,746,427, forward strand.
AATATAAATATATTAAATATATGAAAGTCTAATGTTTATCAGTACATTAGAGAAAATAATGAACTTTATCACAATAAGCACATTTTTTGAAAAGGACCTGTAGACAAAGTAATGTTAAGGCTGGAATACACTACACAACTTCTAAAATCTGAAAAAAATTCTAAAACACTAGGCATTATACAGGAAAACTGGGCATCATACACTACATGACCGAGGATCATACACCAAACAAATTAGCGTGGAAACGTGTGCCTTGTTACTAGGAGACACATGACAAATAAAAACAAACATGTTCTAAAATTTGCTGAAAATATCGAACATGTTTGATCTCAGACTGGATAAAATCAAAGTCTGAAGCAAAACATATGTGCATCTGTGACCTCCATACACTACCTGATGTTTTGTGGAATATGTCAGCCTTAATCTGCAGACTGGCTCTGACTTCAACTAGCGTCAACTTGTTCAGACTGGAAAATCGGGGGGAAATCAGGACAAATATCTCTTGGTATATTCCAGGTTTTACGTTTTAAGAACCTAAAACACAATAAATAATTAAAAAATAATGTTAACAATATCTCAACAATTAAATTTTTACAGTTCATTCCCTAAGGTTTTCAGAGTTACAAATAGCAAGTAAGACACAGACAAAAAAATACAAATTCTCAAAGCTTACAGACGAAAAACAAAGTGTTGATCGTAAGTTTTCCTTGTCTTACACTCACCCCGCTTTAAACAGAGTGCAAGAATGCTGTGAATATTTCACACCAATCTGAGTAATTACACCCTGCGGGATATTTATTACTATCATTATTTCAGCTCATATTTATTGCAGGAACAAGAAGCAAACTTGACGTTTTTAGATCCAAACCTTCTCCTTCTAGGTCTGCTATTTCACAGAAGTGCTAAATCCTCAACAAAGACAAGTTCTTGTACTCGACAGCTTCCTCTACAGAATCTAGGGTTAAGCTGTGCGCTGAAAAAAATACAAATTTAAGAGGCTTAAAAGTGTCAGTAATAGAAGTCGAGCTCCCTAATACCAACCTTACAAAAACACTGCTATCCTCCAGGCCATCGTAAATCAGGCTTCGAAGCACAGGGAGAGCATCATAAAAACACACAGTGAAAATGGCTAACGTGGATGCTCTGACATGTGCGAATTAGAAACGCGCCACCCAGAGCTGCGATTTATCAACAACAGCGTGTCCTCACTTCACAGACGAGCTGTCTCTGGAAAATGGTTTTCAAAAACAGACGGGAAAAAAGCTGATAGGGTTTTTAACAAGATTTCATCCGAAGCATCTGGTGAGGTCCTGGATTTCTGTGCCACAAATTAATGACACCGGCGTCAATAAATCAAGAACACACACCAGCAGAATACAATTGTTTGTAAGGCAACACAAACAAAGCCGCGAGACAGCACACATGGTAATATTTAAGAGCTCTGATGTACGTCAGTCTAGATATTAATCGTAAACGTGTTGAAATGCTTTCTGTCGGCTGATTACACATCGCTAATAAAATGGGTATAATGTTTGGGTGTGTGAATGATCCGCTTTGCTTTTGTTTTGCACAGCCAAGGACACAGAACACGCTCCACAGAAGTGTGAGAAACTCTTTCATGCTTGCTTTTGCATGCTATTCTGTTCTGAAGTGCATCAGCGTGCCATGCATAACACAAAGATGGTGCCTGAAATGCATGGACTAAACTTGTGTTTTTGCATACTAGTGTGTTTCAAGCCCAAGGGATGCATGCACTAAAGTAGTCACATTGTGATATATGCAATAAATGTCTTAAGCACTAGAAGGCGCTCTTGGTCTTGCCTTTGTATGTGTTATATTATTAAGAAGAAGCAGCAGAGTTCTAAGTAAAGACTAAGTGAGTTGACACAGCAATCATCTCAGTGTATGCATGTTATATTTAAGGTAAATATATAACATATTGGCGACAAGGATTGTCTTTTCGAGCGCGAGCGAGTTGTGCGAGCTGAAGTATTGACTACTGAAAACTGACTGTAATGCACTTGTGGAACAACACCCGATAAAATGGCTGTGTTTATCGGTCGTATGGATGCCTCTGATGAGTCAGCTAAAAAGTTGGTTTCCCTCAATAGAAAGGTTTGAACAATTTGTTTCTGCAAATTACATTTAGGAAGAGAAACAAGTCGCAGTTTTCCTGAGTGTAATGTGTTCATCTACGTATGGACTGCTGCAGAGTTTGATCAAACAATGACATTGTGACTGTTTTGAAAGAACATTTCTCTCCGAAACTGATCATGATTGCAGAAATATTTAGGTTTCATAACCGCAGTCAGCACAAACACAATATGTCACAGTCCTGAAACAGTTGAGTGAACACAGCGAATTTGGGACGTATTTGCAAGATGCGTTGCACGATCGTTTTGTGTGCGGGCTGAAAACGTCCATACAGAAACGGCTGCTCACTGAAGCAGCACCCACATTTTAAAATGTTAAGCGGTTCTTCGAAAGTGCATGCACTGTCTATGCGAAATGCAATACAAGATAAAGGGGGAAATAAGTGTTACCGTTGTGGAAAAATGAACCACAATGAGAAAGACTGCAATTTCAAAGAGCAACAGTGCCACACTGTGGTAAAAAAAAAAAAAGTCCACATTTCCATAGTTTCCATAGTTTTCCAGAATTAAATGGAAACACACACCAGACAATACAAAGGCAAAGTCAAAGTGGAAGAAAAATTTCAAACAGAAAAAGAAAGTGTATCAGATGGATGTGAAAGATTTGTGGAAATCTTGGAAATGGAATTAGACATCTTGGAAATTGAATTAGACACGGGAGCTGCAGTTTCTCTCATTTCAAGAGACCTTTACAATGCGTGATTAGCTCATAAACCACTGTATACCACATTTGTGATTCTGAAAACATATACAGGTGAGGTGGTGGCTCCAGTAGGAGTTATCAAAGTCAAGGTGGAAATGAACAAACAAAAAGCATTGAAGGAAGTGCCCCACCACTTTTCGGCAGAGAGTGGCTTAAAAAAATCAGGCTGAACTTGTGTGAAATTAAGAGTGTGAAAAGGTAAGCACTGGAGACAGTATTAGCAAAACACAAAAAAGTCTTCAGGAAAGGATTGGGCTTGTTGAAGGGTATCGAAGCCACAGTGTCACTTAAGCCACAGTCTCAGCCACGATTTTGTCAAGCACTCAATGTCCCTTATGCCCTAAAGCCTAAAATTGAGGCTAAAATAAATTGCCTTTTGGAGCTGGAAGTCATCTACCCAGTGACATGTAGCGAATGGGCTATGCCAATTGTACCAGTGGTCAAACGGAATGATGATGTGAGGATCCATGCCCTTTGTGTTGAACGTTACCCAATCCCACGAATAGAGGATTTATTTGTATCATTAGCAGGGGGCCAACATTTCACCAAATTGGATCTCTCAAACTCATACCTACAAGTTCCTGTGGCAGAAAGTTCATGTAAGTGTCTCACTATCACAACTTCTGAGGGGCTGTTCTGATACAATCTGTTACCGTTTGGGATCGCATCAGCTCCTGCAATTTTTCAAAGAGCGATGGACCAGATTTTGCAAGGCCTCCCTAATGTGCACTGCTACCTAGACAAAATGTTAGTGACTGGGTCAGATGATGAACAGCATCTCAAAAGTGTGAATTCTTTAAAGATTCACTTGAGTACTTGGGTCATATCATAGATTCTCAAGGCCTTCATAAGTCACCAGAAAAAGTCAGAGCAATCGTGGATGCACCAGCATCAAAGGATGTCAATCAACTTCTGGGACTTTTCTGGGACTTCTAAATTATTACAGTTGGTTTATCCCTAATCTGGCATCAGTATTAGCCCCCCTTAATGGTCTTTTGTGCAAGGGAAAACAGTGGCTGTGGTCTTAGGAGTGTGAGGATGCTTTCGACAAGGCTAAAAACGCACTGTCACTGAGTGTTTTGACACATTATAATCCACAGTGACCAATCAGACTGGCCTGCGACACAACACCGTACAAAGTAGGTGCCGTCATTTCACACATCCTTCCAGATGGACAGGAAAAAACAATTGTCTTCGCTTCAAGAACACTGAGCAAAGCAGAGCAAAATTATGCTCAAATTGAAAGAGAGGCACTTGGTATTGTTTTTGGAGTACGGAAATTTTATCATAACCTGTACGGGCAGAAGTTTACTTTGCTCACGGATCACCGTCCACTTACAACCATCTTCAATCCAATGAAAGCCATTCCATCCATGGCGGCGGCTCGGTTGCAGTGGTGGACTTTGTTGTTGGCTGCCTATGATTATGATATTCAGTATAGAGATAGAGTGCACACCACTGTAACGCAGATGGGTTATCACAATTACCTCTGCCAACGGCACCTCCAGTTAAGCTGGATACGGCGGAGTTACTTCAAATAAAACAGCTTGATGCTCTACCAGTACTTTGTGCAGATGTCTGTAAGGAGACAAGGGTTGACCCCATCCTGTCACAAGTAATGGAGATGGTGGCGATGGGATGTTTTCCACAGGTCACCGATGCAAATGATCTGCTCGTCCCATATGTGAATAGGAAGGATGAGTTCACTATCAACAAGGTTGCCTCGTGGGGTTGGAGAGTGGTCGTCCCTCCTAAGTTGAGACCCAAGGTGCTGGCCGAATTACATACAGGACATCCAGGTGTCATCAGGATGAAGGTAGTTGCATGCATTTCCTTTTCAGGAACTTGAGCCGCGTCCAGAAGACGCTATGGGAACGCCTCTAGCATGACGGCTCTGAACAGTGTGTAGAATCAAACCAATGAAATGGATAGATGTCATAGGCGGGTGACGTCACCGGCCAGGAAGCTTAAAGTACATGGAGTGATACCGACATTCAGCTCTTTGTCATTCACCAAAGCGTACTCTGTGTGTGTGTGCAAACATTTCAGTGTCTTAGCGAGTCTCAGTATAGACCGTGTGCTTTTCTCTGCAAAAGATTTATTTCCCCAGGGGAGTTGCATGATTTATGCGTGGCTTGCTTGGGAGCCGAACACGCTGCAGCAGCTCTCGAGCGAGCTGACTGCCCGCACTGTGATAATTATGCGGTGCGCGTGATTCGTTCCCATAGGGCTCTCTTTGAGAAGGGAGCCTTCACTGCAATTCCTCACGGTGCTGGAATGCACTTGTGGGGATTGCAGCGGGACCTCGTACAGACAGAAGTATCTGAGAAAGGCGAGTCCCTCTCTCCGCTCTCTTCACCGAGATCCAGTGCTGCCCGTGAGAGTGAGGAAGCCCATGATCAGGGCGGTGCGGTGCTGTTGCTCTCTTCATCTGCAGATGAGGAGATGCACAGCCCCGAGGAGGCAATACCTTCTTTGTCGCCCCATTATGAGGAGCTTGTGGAGGTGATGACTCGTGCCTCGATGAGAGCTTCCTGCGATCTCGGCCACCACCTCCGAAACGGAGCCTTCCGTTTTTCCCTGATCTCCATGCCGAGATTGTGGGAAAGACCGTATTCTGCTCGTCTTTTTGTCCCGTCCTCTGACTTGCAGAGCATGAGAAAGCATTGATACAGGACAATGCCGCGGATCGAACAGACGCTTGTGGGCTATCTATCCCCTGCCTCGGCATCGTCCTTGAAGGCTCCGTCCCTTCCCACCAGACCGTTACGAACATCTTCGGTCTTGGTTGGGAAAGGGTACTCAGTGGCAGGTCAGGCTGCTGCATGTCCGCATACAAATGCAGGCTGACCTGTTTAGCGAGGTGGATGAGAGCAAGAGGGTAAGCTCTGAAAATATGAGAGAGCTCCAGAGGGCTGCTGATCTGTCTCTGTGTGCTACCAAAGAGACCGCCAGGGCATGTCTGCTCGATGGCCCGCTGGTGCCCCGGGGTCTGTTCGGCGATGCTGTGAATAAAGTCGTCAACAGGCACCGGGAGGCACACAAACAATCATCGGCTTTTCAGCAGTTTCTCCCTCGCCGTTATCCAACTCGCTAGGCGGGAGCGACCCGGGCCAAGTGCAAGCTCCTCATACCGCGAGACGCAGAAGCAGAGCGTCGCCGACCACGCTCCTCCACGCAGAAAGAGGAGGGGTTGGCGCCGTTCTGTCAAGGGCTCCTTTAAGCCGAAGCAAGACTTGAGAGTCAAGCTTCAGGTGAAGAGGAGCTCTCGTAAGAAGCCCTGAGGCTCTTGCTCTAGGGCTTCAGAGAGCAGCCCCCCAGCGAAGACAACAGGTTATAGACAACATCAGGGGGCTGAGAGTAATAACAGCAGGCGCTCGCAGAGAACCGGCCGTGAGACCATCTGTGGCTGGCTCGCATGTATACAATCAGCTGGTTCTCCCCTCTCATCCAGAGGCCAGCCCCGAGAGGCTGGCTCCCTTAGTATGTTTTTTGGCAGCATGGAAACTACTGCCGAATATACCTCGTTGGGTCCTGCGGACTGTAGAAGGAGGTTACAGAATTAAATTTGGGAAACCTCCATTGCGCTTTACAGATGTATTGCCGACACTCGTGCGCGCCGAGCAGGCTCTGGTAATGTAGCAAGAAGTACAGACATTGTTGAGAAAGGAGGCCATCGAGGTGGTCCCTCATCACAAAGTTCAGTCCGGGTTCTACAGCCGGTACTTCATTGTTCCCAAGAAGGATGGAGGGCTGTGGCCCATTTTAGATCTCAGGCTCCTGAACCGCTCAGTCATGAAGCTGAAGTTCAGGATGCATACTGTCAAGCAGGTCAAGTCACAAATCAAATCCGGGAACTGGTTTGTCATGATAGATCTAAAAGACACATACTTTCATGTGTCCATCCATTCTTCTCACAGGTGATATCTGAGGTTTGCTTTTGGGGGCAAAACATTCCAATATCGAGTTCTCCCCTTCGGTCTGTCCCTCTCATCCAGTACGTTTACGAAGTTTGTGGATGCGGCCCTAGTACCTCTGAGGTTACAGGGCATTCGCATCCTCAATTATATAGACGACTGGCTAATTTTAGCTCAGTCAGCGGAGGAGGCGAGAACACATTGAGATGTAGTTCTTGCCCATATGTGACGTCTCGGGTTGAGACTGAACCCCAAGAAAAGTGTTCTTTCTCCGGTACCTGCCCGCATCTTGTCGATCCGCACTGCACTCTCGAGAGTGAGAGAGGGCCGGTCACTCACTGTCAAGAAGTTTCAGAACCTGCTGGGTCTCATGGCAGCTTTGTCCAACGTCATTCCTCTTGGCCTGCTGCACATGAGACCCCTACAGTGGTGGCGTTTCCTTGAGGGGAAATCCCTTCGGCATGATCAAGGTGTCACGCCGAGTTGTATGTGCCTTAGACATGTGGGGGGACCCTGAGTTCCTATGTCAGGGCCCGGTGTTGGGAGTCCGTGTCGCCATGTCACGCTAGTGACGGATGCATCCCTTACTGGTTGGGGAGCGGTCATGAGTGGCCATTCAGCCCGCGGTCTGTGGACTGGTCATCATCTTATGTGGCACATCAACTGCCTGGAGATGCTGGCCGTGAGTCTACTACTTGTAGAGCCGTTCTGGCCAGGCCGAGTATGGTTCTCGGATCTGACGTCCCTTCTAGACGGCTCCTACTGGGAGATTCCACTCAGGAGGGACCTCCTCTCGCAGGCAGGAGGGGCCATAGTGCACTCTCGCCCTGAGTTGTTGCGACTGAGAGTGTGGCCTCTGAGGGGGCACAGCTCATAGCCTCAGGTCTCTCAACTGAGGTTGTTGAGACTATCCTCCAGTCCAGAGCTCCAGCTACAAGGAAACTGTATGCCATGAAGGGGAAACTTGCTCACTATCAAAACTGCGGACCTTCAAGCTCCCTCGGTGGCTCCTTCCCACCTCAAGTTCACCCCGGGCATGAGCAAGGAATTTCTATACCCTCGAGCGGGATATAGCCCCAAGGTCCCTACACTTACAACACAGCCAGTATTGCTGCAGGAGCAGTACTGCATGTGTCCACTGTGGCACAGAACCGAACAGCTCGAAGGAACGAGACGCTGCGTCTAGTCGACCACACTTTCTGCATCCCTGCCGGCATTTTGCTTCATGACAAGGAGCTGAATGCCGGTATCACTCCATGTGCTTTAAGCTTCCTGGCCAGTGATGTCACCCGCCTATGACGTCTATTAATTTCATTGGTTTAAGTCTACACACTGTTCAGAGCAGTCACGCTGGAGGCGTTCCCCATAGTGTCTTCTGGATGCGGCGTCTCGTTCCTTTGAGGAACTAGGGTTACAGTCGTAACCTAAGATGTAATTTCTGGCGGCCAGGTATTGACAATCAAGTCGAGCAGTTGTCAAAGACCTGTCAATTCTGTCTACAGATGCTAAAAGCTCCCAGACCGTCACCCTTGCACCCATGGAAATGGCCAGAATCACCGTGGCAACGCATACATATGGACTTCACAGGCCCATTGGAAGGACACATGTATCTGGTAATAGTAGATGCTTACTCTAAGTGGCTTGAAGTGCGTATGATGAATTCAACTACATCTACAAAGACCATTCAGGTGCTGAGGACACTGTTCAGTCATTATGGACTTCCTGAAGCGATGGTTAGTGATAACTGTCCCCAGATCACCTCAATAGAGTTTCAGACATTTCTCAAGGCCAATGGAGTGACACATACATGTTCTGCACCTTTTCATCCAGCCATGAATGGCTTGGTAGAACACATGGTTCAGACGTTGAAATGGGCACTATGCTGTTCAAAAGGATCACCATCCATTCAACAAAGGCTGGACACTTTTCTATTGGCATACCGGAATACCCCACACGCTACCACAAAGGAAACTCCTGCCATGTTGTTTCTACATCGTAGACTGCGATCTCGCTTTGATCTGTTAAAACCGAATGTTGCCTCTGTGGTCGAAAAAGCTCAGGGTAAACTGTGCCAGCAACGTCAAATGCACGCTAAAGACAGAACATTTGCAGTGGGTGACAGGGTACAAGTTCGGGATTAGTATTCTCTGAGAAGTGTATGCCTGGCGTGGTGTCAGCAAAGACCTGTGTCATATACTGTTGATGTTGGACTTTCAGTTCATTGGAGGCGTCATGTAGATCAGATGTTGGCACATCAGAATGACCTTGACAATGGAGATGAGATGGGGCCAGTGTCCATTGATATTCCGGGAGGAAATCTGACAGATATGGGTGAACGTACTATGTCAGGAGAGGCATTGGCATCCTGTGCCTACTGAATCAGCACAACTTGAAAATTCCTCCACTAGGGATACGGAGGTGGTATTACATACTCCACCCAAAGAGACTAAACGTTATCCTGAACGTAATGTCAAGCCCCCAGTACGGTTTAGTCCTTAAGAAGTACCTGGGTGGTATGGTGATAATCATGGTGCTGAGTGTAATTTATCCAGAGCAATACCAAACAAGCTCAATGGGTGACATGTCCGGTGAGTACGCTGGCCATGCAAGAACTTGGATGTTTTCAGCTACCAGGAATTTTGTTCAGATCCTTCTAACATGGGGCATTGCATTATCATGCTGCAACATGAGGTAATGGTCATCGATGAATGGCACAATAATGGGCCTCAGGATCTCGTCACTGTATCTTTGTGCATTCAAAATGCCATCAATAAAATTGTGTTCGTTGTCCTTAACGTATGACTGCCCATACCATAACCTCATGGCTACCATGGGCCACTCGATCCACAACATTGACATCAACAAATCACTCACCCACATGACGCCATACACGTTGTCTGCCATCTTGAGGCCCAAGAAACCTCAAGATTTAAAGAGCAATGCAGCTGACTGGTCTTTCCATATAAGAGACATCTAGAAGCTGTAATCACCAACCAGGCTTTTCTACAAAGTATTAAATAAAGTGTGTTCAATACTTTTTCCCTGTGTCATTTTTACTTTATTTATTATAACTCAAATTGTAAAAAGAAAAGTGGGGGCGTGTTTAAATGAGCCGTTTTATCATATAAATTGATCATAAAAAGATTTCAAAGAATTTGTTTAGCTAACAAAAATATGCTCTGAGATGTTTTCCTAACATTCTAACTACGTTACAAAAACTTTGAATGTTTTTGAATGCCGAATGTTCAGTTTTTAAATGTTTTAAAAACATTACGTCTTGGTTACAGTGTGAATGTAAGATAAATGTTCAATTCTGTAATTTTGCAAACATGAGTACATTATTTTCTAAATGTGTTATGAAACAAGCAGACACATCTCTGAGAACCATTTAAGTATATATATATATATATATCTATATTTTT
>JAUYWG010000057.1:18756721-18776578 GCA_034779775.1 Enteromius afrohamiltoni
AAAGAACTTCTTTTTCTTTTTGGGCCAGTGATAATAGATGTCTGCTTGGTTTCATCTGTGTTTAAAGATAACACACACTTAAATAAAAATCTGACTGTGGTCCTGATTAAACTTTAGTTGAATTTAGATAACGTTGTGGATCATATTATGGTGATTCTTCAGTTACCACATGAAAAATGTTCCATTCGTTTATGACATTAATGAAAAAATATCGGAACTTTTTGCAATTTCATATGATGTAGATTTTAGCAAATGATAATTAATGACACTTTCTTAGAGATCAGAAAATTCCTTTGATCTGTTTAGTTCTGATAGTTTTTATGTAAATTCTTAAATGGTCACTAGATTTACCCTCAGATCGTGTCTTATTTTTCGGGGATGCAGTGGCCTGATCTGAGCTGTCGCTCCAGTCACCGAAGTGAAGAGAGAGAGGCTTCTCGAAATTCTCCGTCCTCTTTTTCTTTCTCCTCTCATTCTCCTCACCAGCACTAAAGGGGAGATAGCTCTCAGCCGAATTATTGCTGGAGATTGGTGGCGTTGTACTCTGATGGAAACCGTACAAACTATCGCTAGAACCGCGTTTTCTTTTCAGTGCCATGATAACAGTTTTCACTATGAAAAGTAACTCTCAATCATGAACTGCAGAATGAGAAAATATCGAAATCTCGCACATCATATTCTAAGTGCGAACGTTCCATTTCTTTATGATGTCATAGAATCCACTGCTCGCGCTATCATTTGAAATGCGCGCAGGCTACCGTCACCAAATTAAAAATAAACAAGTAAATTACATTCACTTTTTTTCAATTTTATGTTTCTTTTTTTTTTTTTTTTAAATGCAACAAACGAAATAATAAACAGTTATCATAAATACTACAAAACAGGCACACACACACACACACACACACACACACACAAAAATATATATATATATATATATATATATATATATATATATATATAAGACGCATAAGCGTCCATACAGCATTTCCATGCCACTGGATGAAACGAATGGACGGATCATTCAGCGAACCGATTCGGAAATGATTCGTACGAACGAATCGACTCCGAGTCCGAATTCGGAGGCTCGTCGAGAGTGTTTTTGTTGATTTTCTTTCTCTAGGTCTGCGAGTGGGGGATGTGCGCCGAGAGAAGGCGGATCTCCGGGGCACCAATCCGCGGCGTTCCTCTCGTCGTTTAAAGAGCTCTTTGTGTCAATCATGCGTTTTTTCATCGCCATATTGGGTGCCGTAAAGCCTCGCCTTGTTATTTCTCTTCCCGTTTTTTACTACGACGCGCAGTTGACAGGAGCGGCCATCGCGAACGCTGCTTTTGTTTTGATGATCGTAGCGCGTCTGTGTTTTTCGCTCATGCGGCGAGTTTGTCTTTAGGATCGCGTTAACGCAGGAGGAAACGCTCGGTAACAGCTGCTGGGTTTGTGTTTTTAACTTGAACGCCGTGAAATGTCCAACGTTCGCTTGTCTAACGGCAGCCCGACGCTGGAGCGGATGGAGGCGCGACTGTCAGACCAGCCCAAGCCGTCGGCGTGTCGGAACCTGTTCGGTCCGGTGGATCATGAAGAGCTAAAGAAGGACTTCCAGCGGCAGCTGAAGGCGATGGAGGACGCGACGTCGGACGAGTGGAACTTCGACTTCTCCACGCACACGCCGCGCAGCGACGGCAGATACCAGTGGGAAGCGCTGGATATTCGCTCGGTGCCCGGTTTCTACAGCAGGTCGCAGCGGGGCAAGGGCTCCGATCTCCACGTTTGCTCCTCTGGAAATAATAACGACAATAACGTGGATGTTAACGGCAATCACGACTGTCGGGTAACGGAGCAGAGCGCGGAGACGCCCGAAAAAGACCGAGAGCAGAGGAAAAGAAGCTCCTGTCTCGGTATGTGCGGAATTATCTGCGGAATTATAGCTCTTTTCCAAAAATATATGTGAGCCTGGAGCCAGTCATAAGAGTAATTTATATATAGATTGATTTTTTTTTTTTTGTAATTGAGATTTATACATCTTTTACACATTTACATAACATTACATCTGAAATAATAATCTTCCCATCGATTTATGGGTTATGATCGAACAATATTTATCCGAGATGCAACTATATTTACTTTTTTTTTTTTTTTTTCTTTTTTTTTTCTTTTTACTAAACGTTATTTTGCAAAGATTATGGAAATACTACTTTCAAACTTTCTCAGAACATTCTGAAACATTTAGAAAATGTTAGACAAACATCTACGAATAAACTGTATGAATGTTTTGAGAACATTACTAAGACCAGATAACTCTAAACAAACGTTCTGCTAATGTTACTGAAAGAACCTCGCCTCAACGTTCAGGAAACATTTTGTTACCTAAATGCTCTGCACGTCAAAACTTATTTTAATTAGTATCTTTACAATGTTTTTTAAAAATAAGCTGGACCAATGATTAAAAAAATTGTGCAAATAGCTCACAAATCCTGTGTGAATGGCCCTTAAGAAATTAATCCCCGTAACACACTGCTTTGGGTTAAATTACTCTCCCATCTCTAGCCGTTCTGAGAAATTGCCATCATCATCCATTATCAAGTCTTGAATGTCACCCAGCGTAAGTGTTATTTCATAAAGCTAAATCGTAATACACAATTGCTATCAAAGCCTATAGTAACTTGTTTTTTATTTCTGGTCAGAAAATATGCTAAGAACTTCCAAGATGCATTCCTCTGATGCTCCACAAAGCAATGAAAAACACAGAGGAGCAAAGAGCATCTGCAGCACAGCGCTGGCAAAACATGTGCTCCATCCCTAGAAAGAGCGAGCAAAGTCGTAAAATGTTGGAAAGCTCTGGGAAATCAGTCAAAAAGAAAGAGGCAATTAAGGGTCCCATCGTGATCTTGGGATGCAGCCATACTGGGTCTGCTCTTGTGAAAGCATTGGGAAAGCAAGGCCCCATAAATTGCAACGGATGACACACAGTACAAAACGATAAATATTTTTCACAACAAAGTGTGTCCTGAAAAGTCTGGGAGGGCATGTGCGCCAAATGCATTCATGGAAGCCAAAATGGCATGGAAATATGCTGCTTGTGCATACTTCTATTCATCTGGGGCTTTTCCAAGATCTGTCGGGATATTTTCCACAACAAGACTTTTACAGAACAATTTACTGTGCAGTATTTCCCTTTGCGTTCACATTTTTACAACGAAGTTACCTTTGACCTACTTGAGCATGACATGAGAAGCATAATAAAAACAAACCAGGTTAATTTTGGGGCTATTTCATGACTTTTCAAATTTCATGAAATGCTCAAATTTTTTATTTGAGCACGCTTTGAGGTTGAGTTGTCTTTGCTCGAGAATTGTCTTCTATCGAGAAATGCTGTGGAAAGTGAGACGATGAGTTTTATGCAAACTATGTGCAGTGCTTATGAATCAGTAGCGCTATAAAATATTACTAATGTTACTAATAATATATACTTTTTATTAATTAGATTTGTATATCCTAATAGACTATTAACAATGTTGAAAGCAATGATAATTAATTTTGCTTTAAGGTTTTAAATAATTAATATAAGAAAAAAAATCATATTATAAGTAGTGCTGTCAAATGATTAATCATGATTAATGGCATCCAAAATAAAAGTTTTAATTCTGTAATATATCTGTGTTTATTTATGCATATACAGTATAAATACACACACATAGTACGCCCAGCAGGCATCGGATGTCTATATAATGTCAAGGACAGACTTTTCTTTTTGTTGGAAAACTGAAAATTCCTCTTATTACAAGACAGGTCAGAGGTCAGGGTATGATTTGTTTTATTATGAGCTGCTCGCGTGCAAATGATCACAGTGCTGCACTTCACTCTGAAACGCACAGTGGATATATTTATTTAATTAAATCGCTAAATAATAATAAATTGGTTTATTTTGATTAATGATGCAGCCCAAGTCCAGTTTTTCTGGACGGTCATCAAATCGGAGCACAGAAAACTTGTGAAGAGGTTTCGCTGCTTTCCTAGGCACTCTTTTAAACATCCATTAGCACAGTTACTTTCTGAAGAAAACAGTGGTTTGTCTGTGCTGTGGGTGATTGCCAATGCATTCCTACGCAGCTTCTGAGGTGTTAAGAGGGCCTTTTTAGCTGCTTAAAAATAAAATAAAATTTTCTAAACCGTTCATCTGAAGCACAAATGCTGCAAGCCGAAGGTTAAGTATGAATTTGCGCCACTAATTATCTGTCTACTCTTTCAAATCAATCTCTTTAGTAGGCAATTAGCTCACCTGAATTAAACCTGAATGCAAATCCCAGATCTCTGATTCGCTGCAATCACAGCTTCTCTGATTCCGGGAAAAAGACAGTCTTTCTAATTTCTCCCGTAATCCGGTCATTTTGTAATTCATATCTGTAAGCTCCTGAAATTATAACTGGTACAAACGTGACTGACAACCAGAAAACATAGTTGTCAAACACTTTAAAGGAAGGATTTTACAAATGAGTTTTTGCTGCATTTTTATCCAGCGCAGTTCCACCGTACACCAGCCCTGAAGGCTTTCAAATGTTGTAAATCGTCCTATAAATACTGCGGTGGATTTTGGCAGACTCCGGCCCAGGATCTGTCTTTTAAAGCAGTTACACCCCTCAAACCTCTTAATAGATGACTGTCTGACCTTACATAACCCGATTTGCACTCTGCTGCAGCGGCACTATACCTCGTTCTGCAGCACGGGGTGAATTTAGGTTGCTCTGTGTCAAAATAAAAACGCAGCTTGGTTCCTAGCGTCAGCTCTTTGATATTATGTAATCAACCTTGAGTGAGGACAGCTTCACAGCCACCGGTGGAGCAGAAACCCTGTTGAGAACGGATCAGATCAGAGCGCGGGAGGATCCTCTGCCAGAGCACAGCGTAAGAAAGAAAAAGCAACTGCACAAAAGGGGGAAAAAAAGCCCTGACGGGAGTCTAAAATGTTTGCGAGGCTCTGTCCTAGATTGCACTCTGGTGCCGCAGGAGTTCAGGATCTCACTGAAATTTTAGAGTCGTCACAGGAAGTGCAGGCGAGTTAGACTACTTGCTTGGCAATGCTAAAAAATACACTAATCTAAAGCCATTTACAGAGCATTGAAAGCATGCATTTTATAATTTTTGCAATATAAAAATCAGTGTTAATACTGCTCATTGTTTGAACAATCACTCACAGACCTGAGACACACTCACAGTACCCTAGCACCACACGGCAACACACCATAGCAACACTACCATTGCAACTGAAAAGCTGAACACTAAAAACACCCTAACAACTGAAAGGCAACACACTACAAGCATTTAAATTTTACAGAAATTGCATAGCATCACACTAAAAACTGCATAGAGACATAGTAAAAACAGCAAAACACCATACAGACTACATAGCAATATGCTAAAAACACAGAATCACAACACTTAACTCCCGCAGCAACCCCAAAGCAACCCACTAAAAAACACCAACAAAAAACATTAGCAACTATACAGCAACACATTAACTCCAGAGCAACTACATCTTTTTTAAGATGCTAAAAACCCTAAAACTGTAATAACACACTAAAAACTGCATAGTAATACACTTAAAACACTTAAATACAATATCAAATGCAAATCCACACTCTAAAAGCACAGAAACACAAGAAAACTCTTACCTAACATTGCAACTGCGTAGCAACAAACACCATAGCAACACAATAAAAGCTGCATAGCAACACATTAAAATCTTTAACACCATAGCAACTGAACTCAACGTAGAAAATATTAGCTAAAAGAAAATACAAAGATAGTTTTCAAATCTGCAACTATGTGGCTAATTTTAGAATTTGATTTGAATGAATTCAGTCAAATTTTATTACATTTTTTTTGAAAATCTGTGAAAACGGACAGGAGCCAACTATGGAAAGCATATGCAGCTGATCTAGCCAACGGCAGTGTGGGCATGCCCCACGACAGCATGCTCAGCCTGGGGGACCGCTGCGCAGCCCTTGGGTGGTAAGGTAAGGGCGTTGAGGTAAAATCGAAACATGAAAGTGCATGTCCTTCAGGTTAATGGCTGACATTTTTAGGATGCACTTCGGTTTGAGCATCTTTGAACAGCAGCCTGTTTTAGAGGGGACCGATTCAAAGCTCCTGGATGCATCTCAACCCATCGCTCTTTTGGGCACTATGAAGTACGGACTGTAAAATCCTGACTTCATCTCGGCTGGAGGGACAGGCTCGATAGGACTGCAACCTCCACATGCAGGACAGGGGCATCTCTGCAAATGCCTCTGTACCTGGGCGGGCGCTTCGCGAACTGAACCTCTTTTTGATGAGGGCGAGGTCGGCAACCCTTGATCAGGACCTCGTGCAGCTCGTGGTGTGCAGGGCGGCCATCGAGGGTGGTGAGGGGTGAGGAGCCGAGGCATAGGTGAGGGTAGGGGGCCCGCCACACCTGTCAGCTTCTCATGCACCTCCGGGAAGAAAGGCACCGCGTTCCTCCCCAGAAACCGTTCATCCGGCCTTGAAGGATCGGACGGGGTCCCTGAAACCCCAATTTGACCCCCTCGGCGGCTTGGAGGAGCACAGTTCGGCGTCCGCCACGGACGGAAACACATGGTCGGATCGACATTCTGGAGAAATTGTTCTCCAGGATTGCCCAGGGAAGGCCTTTCGTGGCAACTCTGTGCACTCAGTAGGTCTGTTTTGCTGGAATGCAAAAAGCTGGTACAAACAGCCTTGATAAAGGCTACTAGCCCGCAGGATCTGCTGACAGCCGCCCAGTCAACGCTGTCAGATGAGAGAGAGCATGAACTCGCAGGAACTCTTTTAGAATAGATCTCCACTCCAACTTTAATATCGAAAGATGAGGAGGTCTCCAGCTCAGGAACGGCGAAGGCTCCGAAGCGAAAGTCTGCAAGTGCACTGCATTCGTGCCCTCTTATACCCACATAGCGATGAGGTGCACTTGAACGCAATCTGTGCACGCCAATATTCATTGGAATTTAGTTTGAAGCTCAAAGGCAATTGGTCTCTCTCGAGTTCTGTAGGATTACAAATTTATAAATGGTTAAAAACATTTTCCCACATAACACAATAAATTGAAAGTGTCATTAACAGTAAGCTCACAGTGAGACAGTAGCCTTTTGTAACATTTGTTTAAGTTTCCCGAGCTAAGTGTGAATGCCAATTCTTTCAAGGTTCAGCCATGCATTTTGCTTTAAGGTTTTTATAATACCTTTTCATTAGAATGACACTTGTATGAACTGTTGTGAAACTGTTGTGAACATTTTTTTCAAAATTCTCTTTATTCTGAAGATGCTGTCCATGCTGTAGTCTTCAAAGTAATTTAACTAAGGCTTGTATGCCTTGTGATATATATACATTTACAAGGAGGAGGAGTGCAGATGTGGAAAGCAAATCTTTGGATCTTTGAATAAGCTTTCCCAGTCTTGATCTATTTAACATACAAGTGTCATTCTAATGAGAAGATGTTATAGAAACCTTAAAGCAAAAAGCACGGCTGAACCTTGAAAGAATTGGCACTCACACTTAGCACACTTAGGAAACTTAAACAAATGTTACAAAAGGCCACTGTGAGCTTACTTTCAATGACACTTTCAATTTATTCTGTTATGTGGGAAAATGTTTTTAACCACTTATAAATTTGTAATCCTACAGTTCGCATATGTAACGTCGAAGTGATTCGACTGAAAGGGTAACAACACAAATCAGGATCCAAACACAGATTTTAAACTGTATTCAGACATACAGTATGTAACAAATTTACATAAACGTATTCAGAATAACAGCACAGCAGTAAACTCACACGTGTCCTGTCCTGTTTTGACACTCTTGAATGTTCGCATGGATATAGGATAGAGTTATTGGATTATCTAAACAAGCTTAAAGGAATTCTCTAGGGCCATGTTTTCTACAAGTGTGGCACACAGCTAATCTAATTAACAGCATACTGAACTCTTATTATTGGATAAATTAGATTAGATTTAGCATGTAAACAATTTTTTTTGTGCCTTAAGTACTTAACTACAACTTCTTAAATTGTTTGAAATATGAACTAAAGCACAAATTCTTAAGAATAACCATTTCACTTGAGAGAAACACTTTTTTATTTACGACAACCCGACAAAATAATTGTTTGGTTTACATTAACTTGAAGACATTGTGCCAATAATATATTATCCTACAATTGTTCAGTAGAATGTGCTACTAATAAAATTATTAAAACTTAATTATTTTAAGGAATAATTGGTTACTTTATTTTAAGGTGTGCTTATTACACTTTACATGTACTTACTATTATAATATCAATTAAATCAACTAAATGCAAGTAACTCTAAGCCAAACCTTAATCCTAACCCTTAGCATATAGTAAATACATGTAGTTAATTCATATTACTCCCTACTTAAATGCTTAACTTCACTGTAATAACAAGTAATAGTAATAATAATAGCAATAGCAAGGTCCCTAAACATGTCATTTCTGTTAAACTTTTAATAATTTGATGTGAAGTTTTAGAATATTTAAACAAGTAATTAAAAAAAGTTTTTGTTTACATTATAAATATATGTATGTGAGCTGTGTATATTTATTATGTATATATATATATAAATACAAACACATACAGTAGCCTATATATTTAGAAAATATGTTAAAGTTGTATTTTATAATAAATATATTCAATATATAAACATAACCATGCATGTGTTTGTATTTATATATAAATAAATATACACAGTGTGCACACATTATGTAAATAAAAACTTTTATTATGGATGTGATTAATTTGACAGCACTAATATAAATATATTTAATGTATAAATGTAACATATTTTTCTTAAATATAAACATGCGTGTGTATTTATATATACATAACAAATATGCACAGTTCACATACATATATATAATGTAAACAAAAACATTAATTACTAGTTTAAAACTTCACATCAATTTATTAAAAGTTTACCAAAAATGACATGTTTAGGGCCCTTGCTATAGCTATTATTATTATTATTTCACTTGTTATTACAGTGAAATTATACATATATTACATTACATATATAATGTAATCCAAAATTCTTGTTTTAGGATGCAATTAATCGACAAGACATGTAATACATGATAAAAGAAGTGTTTCTCTAAATGTAAGAAAGATGAGGTGACCGTTCAATGATGGCTATGCCTTCACTTGAAGATGTACAGCAAGATAGTATAAGTCATTCCCAGAGGTTCGAAACGTGGCAGTTCAATGATTTCTGTTGAATGAGTTTAAGGGTCTGTGTGTGTCGACGATGAACCCCATAGCCCCTGGCTGTCCTAGATTGACTCCTGAATCTTTCACCATCCCCACTGAAGCACTTCTGGACTTTGCTTTGCATAGACAAACAGAATTCTTTCTCTTCTGTTTAACTCAGGCTCGAGGGACAGCGTGGCCTTCTCTTAAAAATCGCTTGTCGTAATGACTTGACCCGCATTACGGTCACACCTGACTCACAGTAAAATACGATCCTCGCTTTATGATTAACCTGATGTTGTGCGCAGCACTTATGCAACCTGCGTATTGCTGACTAAATGACTGATTACATCCAACAAAGTCAACAACAATAACAACTTTCACACAGGACATTTCACAAAGAGAATTCAAGATGCTGTTGAACTACAATAAGCATAATTAAGAATAACTGTAAGTTTTTCTTGGGAACAATTGGGACACAAAATCCAAAGAGGAAAGTTTTGGAACAGATCTATTAACATGTATGTAATAATGTAATGTAATACATGTAATGTAATAATTTGTGCTCAAACACACATACATGTGCTATTAAACGAATGGAACAACAATAGCAATTTACTCAGCTGTATCCTAGCATTATCAGGGAATTCTACCACCACTTTTATGGATCATTTGCATAGTAAATGTACAAAACAGTTAGATGATGCATGACGAAAACAAGCAAAACAAGATGCCATTGAACTAGGTGTATTAAAAATTTTTTCGTGAAATACCGTGAACAAAAATCTTTCTCATGTAACAAAATGTGGCACAAATGCATTTGCATTAACCAACAAGACATTTGCCAAGTTTTTGAACTGATGAACTCAATGCACCTTCAAAATGTTTCATCTGTGTTCAAACTCATCAGTGTGTACATTTACTTTTAAATAAACTGAACAACACTAACAATCCACTTAGTTGTATACACTGTAAAAAAATTCCCATGATTTTAACGGAAAAAAACAGTTAATGGTTAACGTTAAATTCCTGTAAAATTTACAGGAAAAGACCAAAAATTGACATTCCCAGAATTCCCTGCATTGCATTTAAAATTTTGTTTGAATTTGATGTTTTATCTTTAAAATAACTGTTTCTTCTTAGTTTTCCTTATGAGTTATGTTTATTATGGTTGTATGTTACTGTCACACTGTCACATTCACCTGACCCAGGATCAGCATTCACCGAGAGCATGTAGTCACTTGTCACACGATCACAATCACCTGATTATTGACACCTGTCCTTCATCAGCTGATCACTATAAAGGATCGCTCAGCCAGAAACTCAATGGCTGAGCTCAAGGTTAGACGCCAGTTCTATCCTCACCCAGTTTGCTCACCTGTCTGATCGTTGTGCTCCTTCCGTCTGGAACCCCTTGTGATCTGAGAAACGTGACGAAAAGGACTTTGTGGAAAGACATTCTAAAGACCGAGTATACTTACCCATTTGCTTACCTGTTTGACTCTGCCTCTCTGCTTCATGTCTGCAAAATACTTACCTGAATACTTACCAGCGGAGTTCCTATGTTTAATTGAACCTGTTGTTGCTCATATCACCTGTTATTGAACCGCTGAGGAGTTGATCTATGTTTGTGCACAAATAAACTCACCTGTTGAATTGAATTCCTCTTGTCTGTATTCCCTGAGCGTGACAGTTACGTGTAATGTTGTTAAATTTAAGTTTATTGCATATTTGAGTTTAATGAGTCTCACTATGATGGTGTTTGTGTAAATGACACTGAGCTCCTTCTATATATGTTCATATTTAAAAGATGCTTATGATGGGCTTTAGTTCATCATGTGACTTTCTTCTCGACTCCTGCATTTGGTGCTTATCAGTGTATTTCAAACTACAAAATAGATTTCAGTATTTTAATAGGTGGTATATTAATATCAGTTCATGGAATTACAGTATTTAACTTAAAACTGTAAAACCAAAAACATTGTTACCATATTTGTTTGCGGTAGAATTCCAGCAACCCCAGCTGCCAGTTTTTCATCATACATTTTACAGATTTTTTTTACAGTGTATCTTTGCATTTTTTTAGTGTTCTTCTGTTGCCTTTTTTATTTTTAGAGGGTATTCATAAAGGACAAGTAAAACATAAGTCACCAAAAGTACCTTTAATACTTCTCATGAAATGAAACAGATCACAAAAGCCAAATAGGGATGCACTAACAAGTGACTTTTTACAGAGCTGATTTCTCAACTTGGGCAATTGTTGCCCAATTGTTCTGAACTTATTTACTATTGAATGAGCATTCTGAGCATTCTTCTCACACTTTTATAATGTTAGAAGCCATTCAAGACAAGTACAATTTGTGCTGCTCTTGGTAGATTGCGCTGGTCATTATATGGACATGATATGTCTGTGTTTTTTTATGTGTTTCATTGTCAGTACTGTAAATCACATGCAGAATTTTCAAATCTGCGCTTTAACTGTGCTCTAAATTTGTGCTGTTTAGTAAAATGAACAAATAGCTAAACTGAGCATGACTGAAAAATGCAAGGGGAAAATGACATATTTGTTTAATACTATTAACTCAAAATCACCTTTCTCACGAAAGTTAGAGAGGGATGCATTTACATAAATCAACAAGCAACTTACGTTTCTGTCAGATCTTTCAACACAATGTATCCTCAAACATTTCGTAATTTGTGTTGAACCTGCACCACATGTACATCTCCCATTACACCTAACGAGCAGCAATTCACTTTTTTATGCATTTGTTAGTTTTAAGATTGTGGGCAATTAGTCTTTTTATGACTTGTTGCTTCAGCCTATTGCATCCAATATACACTTATGGCACGCATCTTTAAAAGTTTATTATCTTTATAGTATGTTATTACTCATAATTTATTGTTATTAGAATAAAAAGTGCATGTAATAAGGACACCTTAAAACAAAGTGTTTTTCTCCTCTTCAGCTGCTCTTAAACATACACCAAAACCTAACAGTTGCTATCTTTATTCTGAAGGCTTTTACTGAGAGATTTGTTCTTATATCATTCGCCTGGTTTCATTTGGCCTTAAAGGAACAAAACAAGGCAGTGAGGAATGCTTTTACATAAATCAACAAGGTTTGGAACAGATTTATCGACATGATGTACCCTCAAAACGTTTCGTAATTGGTGTTCAAACTGTGTCAACACACGTACATTTACTATCACATCAACTGAACAACAAAAACAAACGGCTCAGTCATATGAATCTTCGCCTTATAAGAGCCAGATAAGACTTACAGAAGGTCATAAACAAGCACTTGCATATCCGACAGCTACAAAAAGACTCAAAACAGCATGTCCCTGTGACTGCACATGACGCACAGTGTGGAATCTGAGCACACTGAGCTCTGGTTGAGAGCACGTTGTTCATCAGGACTGACGTCCTGGCAGCGTTTCAAGAGGGAACTCCACTGGCACAGTTGGGCTTGATGCCCGCAGGGAAACACTATCGCTCGCTTTCATCTCACACCTCCATCTAGACTCATGAATTTCAGCAGAAACCTACAGCTGACAATCTGACTCTAAAATCCCACATGACTGCATTTCTGGAAACATAAGGGCTCGGTTGTCAGATGGCATCTTTACATTTATCCAAAGTGACTTACAAATGAATGGAAGCAATCAAAACCAACAAAAGAGCAATGATATGCAAGTCTCAGTTCGCCTACAGTGTCAAAAACAAAGGTGCTTCACAATGCCTTTTTGTCTGAATGCTTCCTCTGAAGAACCTTTCTTTCTTATTGTAACGTCTGGTGCAGGTGAAGGAGAGCACCGGAGACGTGGAGTTCAATAAACATATATTTCTTTTAATAATAAATCCAAATATTTTCACAGAACAAAAATGACACCAAACATAAGCGTTGACGGACAAAACTGAACTCAAAAGACATGGGTTTTATACACAGAAGACTAATCACTAGACACGACACAGCTGGGGAAACACAGGTTGAAGGGAATGAACTAATAATCACATATAGACACAGGAAGGACCAAATAAGGGCAAACAGGAAGACATAACTGAAACTAAACTTAAACTAAACTAATAACAGAACAAAACAGGCAAGAATGTTACATTACCTCCCCCTCCCGGAAAAGCACAACTGCGCCGTAAGGAACAACAAAAACAAAAAGAAAACCAGGGAGGGGGGGTGGGCGGCCTAAAGGCCACGAGGGCAGAGTTCTATGATGCCTTTAGGGTGGATCAGCAGCCTCGAGCGGCCGTGGCGGATTAGGAGCCTTGGGAGGCAGATCTACAGGGGTCCAGCTCCAAACCCCTGTCCCGCCCACCCTTTCCAGGATCTTGACTCTACTGCCACCCTCCCCTAAAATATCCAGCAGGCGCTGGAGGGCAAACGGGAGGCGCAGCAGGCTCAGAGAATAGCGCTGGTGGCACAAGCTTAGGGACTGGATTTAACTCTCCTTGCCAAATGTCTCTGAAGTCAATGAACTGGAATCATAGGGGAGCCGGAACTCTGGAACAGGAATCAGTGGAGCGGGATCCACGAGGAATGGGAGTATGAAATCAGACTTTGACTCATTGGCATAATTTGTATCAGTTGGAAGAAGATCCGTGGGAAATATAATTAAATCCAGTACCTCAGTCTCTGGTAGACGCTTCCAGAGTTTCGTCACTGGCCGCACTCTCGGCACTGGTTCTATGTGCTCGGGGAGCGGGGGCTCGTTCAGTTGCTAGGTAGGCGAGGACTCGTTCAGGCGCTCGGGAGGCGCATGTGTTAGTACGGATGCGTACATCTCCATGGACTTCAGTCCACTTTCACGGCCAGGAGAGCCAAGTGAAATCCTCACGATGCTTAGTCCGCAAAACACGGGTGAAAGCCCCATTGCACGGCTTGAGGACCTGTGTCCATGTACGGTTCCCGTTTTGATGGCCCTATCCACTCCTGAACCATCCGCTGACCCAGGCCCAACGCTGGCGGGAGGCCCTCCCAATAATTTTTTTGGGGGGGGGCAGCAATACCTGGGTCATGATGGGGAAGGGTGGGACTGGGGAGGAGCTACCGTGGCCTGAGCCTCCAGAAGTGGAGTCGGAGTCGGAACTACCGTGGCCTGAGCCTCCAGAAGCAGAGTCGGAGGAAGACTACCGTGGCCTGAGCCTCCGGAAGCAGAGTCGGAGGAAGACTACCGTGGCCTGAGCCTCCGGAAGCAGAGTCGGAGGAAGACTACCGTGGCCTGAGCCTCCTGAAGCGGAGTCGGAGGAAGACTACGGTGGCCTGAGCCTCCGGAAGCGTAGTCGGAGGAAGACTACCGTGGCCTGAGCCTCCGGAAGCGTAGTCGGAGGAAGACTACTGTGGCCTGAGCCTCCGGAAGCGGAGTCGGAGGAGGAACTACCGTGGCCTGAGCCTCCGGAAGCGTAGTCGGAGGAAGACTACCGTTGCCTGAGCCTCTGGAAGCGGAGTCGGAGGAGGAACTACTGTGGCCTGAGCCTCCGGAAGCAGAGTCGGAGGAGGAACTACCGTGGCCTGAGCCTCTCACAGCCGAGGTGGAGGAGGAGCTGCAGTGGCCCGCTCCGTCAGATCCGCTCCACGCTCACGAGCTGCCAGACCCGCTCCATGCTCACAAGCTGCCATGCCTTGCCCAGGACTCTGACCAGCCGTGCCCAGCCCAGGACCCCGACCAGCCATGGCCAGCTAAAGGTCCCGATCTACAGTGACCAGCCCAGGACCCCGATCAGCTGTGGCCATGCGAATGCCTTATGCTCTGGGGGCTATTATGACTATTCCCCACGCACTATTGATTTTTATTTGTTCACTTTCATCGCTGTCCTCTCATCCATTCCTTTTGGGTGTCTGGAAGCCGCCCTTAGGAGGATGGCTATGTCACGCCCTCAGGCATTCCATGTGACTTTTGTGTATGTTTTCTTTTGCTGTCCATGTGCTTTGTGTTTTTTTTAATTTGTTCTCCCCATGTGCTCCTGTCTTTGTAACCACGCCCCGATCAAAATCAATAAAAGAGCAATACACGTGCTATAAAAGTGTCTGTTAGTTAGTCTGTTAGGGTTTTTGTTTTAAATTATAAAATAAATAAAAAGAAAACAGATAGAATAGACAAAGAATAGAGCAAGCTATGTAAGTGTTTTTTTTTTTAAACAAGCAGTTAGTAAATGAATAGAGTGCAAGTCTAAAAGGGACGTGTTTTTTTTCTTTTCTTTTTTTAAACAATATAATTACAGAGTGCTAGAGTTAGAGGGTCAAATAAAAATGTGTTTTTAGCCATTTCTTGAAGATAGAGAAGGGCTCGGCTGCTCGGATTGAGTTGGAGGGAACATTTAATGTAAAATTCTGTGAAAGGGATTTCTTGTCTCTTTGGGATAAACAATAAAGCAACGTAAATTTGCAGAATGCAAGTTTCTAGAGGCACCTAGAAATAATGAATTTAAGTAAAGAATAGCAGAGCCAGAGCTGGTTTTGTAAGCAAACATTAAAGGGTTAGTTTACCCAGAAATAAAAATTCATTAGTTACTCACCCTCATGTCTGTAACAGTGCAGCTGGAGGTGTCATTGAGCTCCACTAGATGACACTCCAGCCCCATCGATGTGTTGTTCTGTGTTTCCCCGTTATCATCCCCAGGACTTTTATTATAAACTTGTGTCTCCACCCAGGTTATCTGTTTCCATGGTTTCTCATTAGTTCCTCCTCCCTCTGTCTCCTTATCTTGTGTTTGACCCACCTGTGTTTGTCTTGTCGTCAATCATTGTGGTTAATCCCCCTTTTAAGCCGTCCGTGTTTTCCTGTGTTTTACCTGTTCTTGTTTCTCGTTATCGACCCTGCCTGCCTTGGATTCTCGCTCTTTTCTCTGCCCCTCAGGATTAAGTTTGCTGATCACCTGACCACAGCTATGTATTTTGGATTATTCTCTTGTTTGTTCATCTGATGTTCCCGTTCGATGTTCCTAGACCCTGTGTGTTTAATAAAAAGTCTGCACTTGGATCTGCACGCCTCTGACTCCATTTGTGACAATGTCGTTTCAAACACATAAGACCTTCCTTCACCTTTTGAACACAAATTAATAGATTTTTGATGATATCAGAGAGATATCTGACCATCCATAGACAGCAACACAACTGAAATGATCTCAGATCCAGAAACGTATTAAAAACATCAGTAAAACGCTACAAGAAAACTTTTTTTGTGCAAAAAAACAAAACAAAACATAATTTACTTAACCATTCTTCTCCCCTGACATTTATGACAGAATGTTCATTTTGGGGTTAACTAACCCATTAATTTCTTAAATTTTATGCGAGCAGCTATAGCCAGAAACTCAGATCTCAAAACCTAAAAAAAAAACATGTATTTTATCCAAACTGCAAAACTTTATGGCAATAACCAACATTTCCATCCTCATGTCTGCACAAAAATTACACATCATCGCCTACTTGTCATAATAATAGTGAAAAATGGAGGAAAAATTGACTGCTATGATTATGTTATTAAAGTGATAATGTGATATGTCAGGGATTTTGACCAGATGTGTTGATGCTCCATCAGTAAAACTTTCTGTGGTAAATTTTCTGAAGATTGATTGTGAAACAAACCAGAGAGAATACGAAACAGCCGATAATTAATTAAAAAAACATGTTGCACTAAAAAAAAAAAAAAAAAACATTTATAACACTCTGTTAATCAATAAATTAAATGTGATTGCTGTTAGTAAAAGACTCTACAAGAAATACACATTAATACATGACAATAGATGTAAATAGATGATCAGCTGCAAATTTAGAGCTGGGTGGATTAATTACAAATTGTAGATTTACTGATTTCAAATTACATGACAATAT
This sequence comes from Enteromius afrohamiltoni, assembly GCA_034779775.1. Taxonomy (NCBI): domain Eukaryota; kingdom Metazoa; phylum Chordata; class Actinopteri; order Cypriniformes; family Cyprinidae; genus Enteromius; species Enteromius afrohamiltoni. Next base: position 18,773,817 of record JAUYWG010000057.1, read on the forward strand.
TGTAATTAGTAACGTAATCCATTTAATTACACATTCTGGGTATTATAGTCAAGACTACTTAGACAGATTTTTTTTCTTTATCACACAGATTTAAATAGGATAATTTAACCATACTGACATAAAAAGAAAATATATTCCATTTATTGTTATTGGCATGAAATTAATTAAACATTAGTTTAAGTCAAGGGTTTTTGTAAACTGGGGTTTGTGAAGATTTTTGAGCTTAAATTAAAATAAAAAGGTTTTGTCATGACCCCAAGAGGTCTAGGGACGCGAGGCCTAACATATAACAGAAACATCTTTATCTGGGGTGGTACTTCCAGATTGCCAGCTGGGAAATGAGTGAAGTCGGCGCTGATTAAGATTGACAGGTGACACTTGAACCTGTGACCGGTAACTAAGAAAGCGAAAGTAAACAAGAGAGCAAGTGGAGAGAAAAAAAAAAACATATACACAGCACAACAAAAAAACATAACACCCCCTCCCATAAGAACAATATGTTTACATTCATCTATCTATCTATATATATATATATATATATATCAATCCAAAATCAACTAAACACCCCTGGACAGAGCGTCTGCCACCACATTTTGTACTCCGTTCTTGTGGCAAATTTCTAGGTTAAAATTCTGTACAATCAAAGCCCAGCGCATAAGGCGCTGATTCTGATCGTACATACGAGAAAGGAAAACCAACGGATTACGGTCTGTATAGACATTAACAGGATTGGAAATAGAACCGATATCCACTTCAAAATTGTAATGTCAACAATAATACAAGAGTTCCCTTTTTAATAGCTGAGTAGTTTAATTGGTGTTTATTAATTTTTTTTTTTAAATAACAGACAGGATGTTCAACACCATTTCGGTCTTCCTGATGGAGTACGGCACCTCACCTACAGCACTCGCATCGACCTCCAGTTTAAAGGGAAACACAACACAGCTTTGACATTTTCAAATGCCTGTTGACACTCAAACGATCAAACAAAGTGCTGGGAAGGACATAGTTATTAAGAAAACTACACTGGAAAATTTAGACAGAAGCTACGATAGTATCCAGCCATGCCTAAAAACAGCGAAACTCGTGTCTGGTGGTGGGAACAGGAAACTCGGCTATGGCAGAAACTTTGGCAGTAACAGGCCGAACCTGGCCTTGGCCAACCTCTTTACCAAGATAAGTCACTGTTGCTTGAGCAAACTCGCACTTGGCTAAATTGAGATTAAGTGTAGCTTTGGACAGCCGTTCAAAAATGGTGTACAACAAAGAAATGTGTGCTGGCCATTCAGACGAATACACTACCAAGTCATCCAGATATGCATTACAATTTGGGACACCTGTAAGAACTGTATTCACCAAGCATTGAAAAATGGCAGGTGCATTGCGCAGCCTGAAGGCCACAAGTTCATATTGCATGAAATGATCCGGGGTTACGAAGGCTGATTTGAGTGGTCCGAGTGGACAGTGTGTCCGAAAATGAGCTCAGCAGGGCTGAACCCTGAGCAGTAATTTTGCGAAGTGGAATTGCCTCGGGGAACCACATAGCAGTACACATAGTAGTTAACAGGAACTGATTCCCGGACTTTGTTTTAGGGAGGGGGCCAACACAATCACAAAGAACTTGTTCGAATGGTTCTCCAATAACTGGTATAGGAGAAAGAGGGGCCGGTGGAATAACCTGGTTTGGCTTTCCTGTACACTGACAAATATGGCAAGTTCGGCAAAATTCCATGAAATCCTTTTTCAAACCAGGCCAGAAAAAATGTCTAAGGAGTCTATTATATGTTTTCGTAATGCCCAAATGACCTGACAATACGTGATCGTGCGCCAAACTTATGACAATCTGATACACTATATTCCAATCAACGTCAGTTTCGGTATTGGGGCACCATTTACGCATTAATAAGCCCTTCTCCACAAAATAAGCACCCTTTCCCTTACTAATGTTATCTGAAGGACTAGGAGAATCAAAGCATTTTGCCAAGGTCGCATCTTCTTTTTGTGCAAGGATTATCTGAGAGCGAGACACAGGTAATTTTAGAACACTCCCATCTAACTTCAACCTCTACGACTTTACCTGTTGGGTGACAGTAGTGACGTCTTCTTCCAGTGCAGGAAACACATTTTCAGCAAACACAGGGGCTATAAATGATTCTGACAAGTCAACGGAGTTGTTCGCTTTTCGTGCCTGAGCGCGGAAAATAAATCACATTGTAAATGGACCTGATGTAATGGTACTTTTACAAACCCCATTTCAATGCCTTGAACTAAAACACTAGACCCACAAAATGACTGGTCAGACCAGGGTAATGCACTTTCAACCAAAAAGAAGTATGCGGCCCCAGTATCCCTGAGCAACTGAATTCCCATTGATCTTCGAGTTTGCCAGAAAACTAAATTAACCCCTTCAACAGGAACGACCTACAACTGGGGTCAACACAATCCTCAGCAGGTGACATGCCAGTAATACCAGAAAAGGAGTTTACAAACCCCACACTTTTAGGTGTCGGCTGCTGTTTGCGCTTTAACGTGAGACAATCAGCAATTATATGCCCTTGTTTATGGCAGTAAAAACATTCTCTTGCCTCTTTAGGGCGCGGAAACACAGGCTTTACACGGGAAGTCTGTGGCTGAATGGATGGAACAGGAGAATTTTTCTCTAAATGGGCAGATTCTCTCAAACACGTTCTTTTCCGGGAACTCCACTGCGTCCAGAGACGCTATGGGGAACGCCTTCATGCGTGACGGCTCTGAATCTGCTG
>JAUYWG010000057.1:18783017-18794940 GCA_034779775.1 Enteromius afrohamiltoni
CGAGCTGCGCAAAAACATGTTCATTATCAGCGTGGATTTGCGCAGCTCGTCAGTGAACAACGGCTGTGTGTAGTATAACGCGCAAACATATTGGCTGACCTGGATCGGTCTATCCCTACTTTCAAGTACATTCAGAACATTAGAAACGGCAGTTGGTACTCCAGTTTAATTGGTCCGCTGAAACTCATCCATTGAGAAACGCTTCGCGGTGCAAAAATCATTGCAATTAAAATGCGTAAAAAAAAAATGATGTGTTATTTTTGCGTAATTAATTCATCTAAATTAATGCGTTAAAGTCCCGGCCCTATTCAAAAAAGTTTTTACCAAAAAAAAGAAAGAAAATTTGGCAGCTGTGTTTGACAGAATAATTTTGTTTAAAAAAATACAGAAAAACTGGAAACGGCCAAACACTGAAAATGAGTAAACTCATTTAACTATGCACATCGTTATCACCTTAACAATGCAGGTGGTAAAAAAAAGAGAAAGCCACATGAAGAATCAGAATGTTATGAAGGTACACTGCTGAAGGAGAGCGCAGGATTCTAAGATTCTATGAACATAAAGTCTTTTAATATAATGAAAAGCAAACTCGGGAGAAACATCCAAAAAGCCAACATTACACACACGTAACACTACATACAAATATAGAGAAGGTGCACAGAGTCATTCACACAAACACAAAACACCGTCATGGTAATGCACTTAAATACACTAACACTTAAATAATAAAAAGGAAACATAATGTACATAACGGATAATAAAACTATTAAAAAATACTTTCAAATGTGTCATGCAGGGAATTCTGGGGATATACAGTTGATGGTAAATTATAGATTGATTTGTTCTATTTACTTCTAAAAACTGTACAATTAGCAGTATTTTACTGTAAAAGTACATTAAATGTTTGGTTAGATGTTTTACAGTTTTTCCTATATATAGTACATTAACTTACTGTTAACCCTCTGGGGTCTGAGGCAGTGGTGGACAGTAAAGTAGTTGTACTTCGTTACTGTACTTAAGTACATTTTCATGTATCTGTACTTTGCCGGAGTAGTTTTATTTTTAGTAACTTTCACTTTTACTTCACTACATTCCTAACCATAAGATCGTACTTTTTACTTTTAAATTTCATAAAACATATCATTACTCATATATCACATGCTCTGAGACACAGACAAGGTTTGAGTAGAAAAAAATATGAAAATATAATATTTTTCTTTAAATTTTTATCCTAATTTTTTTTCTCATGTCATATTCAGCTGTGACGTTCTGCAAAACAATAACCTAAACTTCAAAATACCTTTTCTTACTGGTGAAAATTAAGCAGTCAAATCGGCTTCACTGTGAACATTGCTACAACATGCTCGTCAACGTGGTCCAATCAACACAAAAATATGCTGTATCTTGACTAGTGGTTATTTTGGGAAAAACACAGGTATTTTAATGAGCAAGATTATAAAAAATATGTTTTAGATAAAATTAAGTAGCCTATATAAAATTGCAAAATAAATCTAACAGTACTTTTTTACTTAAGTACATAAAAAACTGAGTACTTTTGTACTTTCACTCGAGTAAAATTGAAATGGAGTAATATTTTATTGTCTGTATCTGTACTTTCACTCAAGTACTTGATTTGTGTACGTCTTCCACCTCTGGTCTGAGGTGATTTTAGGGTCCCTGAGATATTTTAGATGGATGAATAGATTTTCCCTATTCACTTTTTTCCCATAGAGTTTTTACCAGAGGGTACGGTTAAAATTACACTTATTGTTTACAGTGCATGTAATGTCTTTTCTCCTGCTTGTTTTGCAATCATCTTTTGTTACGATGTGTATCGAAGGTTTAGCGGAAAAACGCCTGATGCAAGCCGCTCAGTTGAGGCGGTATTGGATAGATTAAGTAAAAGTGTAGAAATGCGGTGTCTATTTTGTCTATTAAACTAAAAGAGGTTCATCTGTCAAGTGTGTGGATGATATCGATATCATAAAAAAAAAACATTTACAATAGATACTAACACAGGCTCTTGTCATCAAGATATACTGTCCTGTTAATGTAAGAATTATGTTACCCTGGACCACGAAAACTTTCTTAGGATAGGACAATATTTGGCTGAGATGCAGCTATTTGAAAATTCGGAAATGGAAATCCGAGCATGCAATAAAGAAACAAAGAAACGTTTACCTCACAATTTTGAGGGGAAAAAGATGTAAGTGCATAAATTAATCAACAATTATTGAATTAATAAGTTATATTTTGTCACATTCTTTTTTGAGCGGTCAAACAATAAAAATAAAGAAAAGCTACTACCTAATACTGCCTAAAACTTTATTAATATTTGATATACATTCTCATAAAACCAAGAGAAAACCTTCTGAGATCATCATTATTATGTTCACAAAATTATTATGTCCACTTTTGAAACTTGTACTTTTTAATAACCTAGGATGCTGTAAAACTATGTGGGGAAAAAAGATTTCTATAATGTAATACTTAGACATGTTTTAGCACTGGTGTGCACCTTATGCATACACTTTTAAAAATGAAGTGCTTCATGATACCACGGAAGAACCTTTTAGTCAAAATGATTCCATAAATAACCTTGAACCTCTGAAGAATCTTTCTGTTTTACAAAAGCTTCTTTAAAGATTCTTCAGATTCTAAAAAGGTAAAGGAGATGGTTCTTCAAATGAATGGTTCTTTGTGAAACCCAAAATGTTTTTTTTATGGCATTGCTGTGTATTTTTAAAAGTGTAGTATAGCCTGCATTTGTATTTATTTTTACAGACTTGCTGGAGACAGGACTGAATTTTTTCAGTATACAGAAAATACAACTCAACTCTCTTGGTCTGATTAACATCTACTAAAGAAATAATCAGCAGATCATAATCAGAGCGAAGAAACTTTATCTCCTCCATTCATGAGAGATGTAGAGGAAAGCAGAAAAAACAGCTGTCAGTTTGCGATGGGTTTTTCTGTAGTGATTCCAGCTGCTCTCCTTTTCACAAACACACACACATCACCATCGAAACACTCACACCTGACGGTACAGACCACCATTTCCCGCTCCTGACCCCAGCCGTGACCCCATCTGACCCCACACTTCTCCTCTGGGTGGCTTCCGAAGCAGCTGTTTTTTCCATTAAAAGGCTGTTTCCCATCACCCTTCCCCTCATGTTCCCGACAGAGACCCACGGAGAGCCGGAGCGCCTAGAGTCCTCATGCCGTCCTGATTTCCTCCTCCTCTGCAACTCCAAGAGTATGAATCAAGTGCTGATTCATTACAACTCTGACTAGAGATACCTATTTTCTCCAAAACAGTCTAATCACCAGCAGTAAACCTCCACACCGCTCATTAGTCCTTCAGCTACGTTAACAAACCTTACTTCTGAATTAAAAATAAAAAAGTCCAGGTTTCTAATGTGTGGAACGTTTTTTTAGTTATGTGAACGTTAAAAGAACGTTATATTTGAATAGAACCTTCAGGTGATGTGAACGTTCTGAAACAATTAGTACTGTTAAAAAGTGATACACGAATGTTCAACTAAAACGCCTCAATGAAGAAATGTTGCATGCTAACGTTTTGAGAACAAACCTTGTATTAAAAGAATGTGTGTTCATAACTTCGAGAGAACCTTGCCAGAAGTTCTAAAAATGTTCTGAAAACAAACACATAAATAAAGAGATTCTGAGTTTATATCAATTTCAAATTTAATATTTTTTTTCTTTCTCAGAATTGTAATATAAAACTGAAAACTGAATTTTCACAATACTGATTTTGCATTTCACAGTTCAAAAAAATTCAAAAGATTATTTCAAAAAGTAATTTCAACTTTCTACCTCACAATTATCACATTTGTTTCCTTGCAATTCTGGAAAGCAAAGGTCAGAATTGTGAGATATAAACACAGAATAGTCAGTGTTTCTGTGTTTTTATCTGGGATTTTAATAATCATGTACAACAAAGAAAAAATTATAGAAAATCACAATTATTATTTAAACATTTTTTGTATTTCACAGTGGAAATTGTACATTTGTGTTACCGCACTTCTAGTTCTCTTGGTTATGTGAACGTTTACATCCATTTTAAATTTGGCAAACAATATGGGAATGTTACATTTGATTGTTCTCGGAATGTTCTGAAACAATAGTAACATTTACAAAATGAACAAACGTTCAGCTAAAATGCTTCAGTAGAGTTCATATAGCATTACTACTGTAACAACCAAAGATGTTTGAACGAATATTCTATTCTATTCTAAGAGAAGAGCTTGAATGTTAGTATGAAGTTCTGAAAACATTCAATTCTAGCTGGTATGAAACGAATGCTTTCATCACTAAGACCATTTTAAACTAGACAGTGCAAAAATGTACTAAACAAAACACAAAATTATGCAAAAAAAATTGCTAATGAATGGAACACATTTTTCTTTTCTTTTTTTATTTATTTTTGGCAACAGAACAAGAAAATTATAGAAACTTTTTTATTTGAAATTAGGAAAAATGTAAGAATTGAGAGATAAAAAAGCAACAATCTTTTTTTATATTCTGCTAAACTCAGTTAAAGTTAGAATTGTGAGAACAGTCTAAAAAGACAAATTTTGCTTTTTGCAACTCTCACTAATTTCTCAGAAAAAAGTAAAAAAGTTAAAGAGTTAAAATCTCTCAATTCTGTTTTTGTTTGGTTGTTTTTTGTTTTAGTTTTTTTTGCCACAGAATAATAACTTTTAAAAAGTAATTGCAACTTTCACCTCTCAATAAAGACTTTTTTCTTTCAATAGAATTGTGTGATTTAAATTCATAATTGAGAGCAAACATTAAATTAAAACAAACTCAAAATTTGGAGATTTGGAGTCACAATTATTTTCCTTTTGTGTTTCACGTCAGAAACGATAAATGCTACCGCACCTCTAGGTTTACGTGGTTTGTTCAGATCAAATCAAATAACTGCTCCCTGACTTCACAAACATCAGTAATGAGAAGAAGAATGCGGAGATGAAAAACAGACAGATGGCGGAGTCAAAGATAGAAACGCATGTGGCGTATAACCATGGAAATGTTCTGAAGCATCGTTTGAGTTCATGTCATTATCTTGAAAGCATTTCCTTGGCAGCGCTTGTGACGAGCAGCTCTAGAGAAAAAAACATTCATCTCAGTAATTCCCCAAAAACAGTCCCACGCCTGCAAAAGACAAGACAATGTGACCAATCAACCCAGGAACTTGTGAATTTTTAATCAGAATCACAAATCACTAAACCATCTCAGTCCAGTGCTAGTGGATTTCTATTTAAAAACATGGCCGTCATGCAAATTTAAATAAAAACAGACATGAAGACGGTTTACTTCTGATATTATTGACTTTTCAGCTGTGTTTAGGGGCTTTTGAGTAAAAAACACAACTCTAGAGGGATTTTCACAGTTAACAAGACAATGCAGTTTAGAATGAGAGAACGCAGTCCATAATGCAATATTCATAACAGGGCAAATTCTCTTAAAATATTAAACATCTAACCATTCATGTCAAGTTCTAACACTAAGCCAAGTCAAGCTCTGAACCTAGATCACATCAATGTTCTTCTGAACACAGTAAAACAACCCAGGAGAATCTTATAGATTATACAAAAATCTGTGCGTACAGTATGTATATTTTCACATGCTAACAAAACGTTGAAAAAATCACGTCACAGTAGTGGAATTTGATGCAAGTAACAGTCCGATGAATTAATTTATTTACTGCCAAAATTATTCACATTTTCCTAAAATTACATAAAACTGTAAAACAAACAAACAAAAAAAAAGCTGTTATATTTCTAATTTTAAGAATAATCACTTCCAGTTGCATTTCTGCAGAATAATCTGTTGTTTACATCTGGCATTAATAGCAGCTGTCATATTTCTCATTTTGAGGTTTTGTTATTATTTGTTCATAGAAACATATGTAATCAGTTGCATTTATATATCACTTGTATATCATAGTAGTGAAACCAAATGCATTTATTTATATTTTTGACAGATGTTTTTGCAGCTGTTTGAAAATAATAAAACAAACCCATAGAATATTACTTTAATTAAACAGAACAAAAATAAATTATGTAATTTTGAGAACAAACATTTTCAGTTGCATTCATGTGAAACAATCCAAGGCACAATAATGAAATTTGGCATATGTATAACAATCTGGCACAGTATATTTTTGCAGCTCTTTGAACACTCACAGATTACACACAATTCTGTTCAATTCATATTTTTCATTTTGAGAATAATTAGTTGCATTTGTGCATAACAATCCATGTCGCAATAGAAAAAATTGGCACAAATACAGAAATTTGTCCCATCAATTTCTTTATTATAATAATAAAGCAGAATTCTGTCATAACTAAATGCTCACATATTTCTCATTTTGAGATTTTATTTTAAAAAAGTTAAAAAATAAAAGTCACAAAACTGAAATTTGGCATGAATAACAATGATACGATAATTTTTTATTATTTTTTGGGCATATTTTTGCAGCTGTTTGAACATATTAAACTCAAAGATTACACAGAATTCTGTGAGAATTATAATTGCATTCATGTGAAAAAAATGTGTCGCATTAGTAAAATTAGGCACAAATATTAATATGACACATTCTGTAATAACTGCGGCGGACAAGATCTGATCCATGTGCACAAACTTTAATCAAGGTCGATAGGCAAGGTCAAAAGAACAGGCAAACGGGAACAATAGAGGCAAAGCAGAGGTTGAATGAATGGGAAATGGAGTCCATGATGGAATGAGTCCCAGGGAAGGCGAAGGCACTAATTCCATGTTACAATAGCAACACTTTGCATTAAAGCAAAAAAAAACCTAAAATAGTAAAATGGGGCACAAATATTAATATGACACTTTTTTTTAACAAATATTTTTGCTGCTGTTTGAACATGTTAAACTCACAGATTACACACAGTTCCATCAAAAAATAATAGTTTTCATATTTTTCATTTTTAAAATAATCAGTATCATTTATGTGTAATTCATTTCGCAATGGTAAAATTTGGCACAAATAAAAGTGTATCCAATTGAGTTCTATAATATCATATAGCAGAATTCTGTCAAAAACAAAACGTTCTCATATTTTGAACTTTCATTATTGTTCATTAATAAAAAACACTTAATCACTGTCAGTGGCATTCATGCGAAAAAAACATCCATGTCGTAATACTGAAATCTGGCACGAATAACAATGACGTGTTATTTCTTTCAATATTCAAATATTTTTGCAGCTGTTTGAACACCCACAGATTACACAAAATTCTGTCAAAAATTAAAGCTCTCGTATTTTTCATTTTAAGAATAATCTCTTTCAGTGGCATCCATGCGAAAACTAAAATAAATCCATGTCGCAATATTAAAATCTGGCTTGAATAACAACGACGCGTTCATTTATTACAGTTTTTTTGTATGTTTTTGCAGCTGTTTGAACAAGTTAAAACTACAGATACTCTCATATTTTCACTTTAAGTATTAATCACTTTCAGTAACATTAATGCGAATCAATCCATGTCGCAATAGTAAAATGGGGCAGATTTAATTGCTTTTTCAGTGGATTATTTCAGCAGCCGATGGTCATTAATGCTGGTGTTAGATGTTGACTGTCTGGAAGTCTAACACAATCAGCTTTATTTGCCGGACCATTTCCTGTGAAATCAGTGGAGCGGGGAAAGAGGCTGTTCAGAGGAGAAGTGTCCAGGTTGTGTTGGTTCGTCTCAGTCTGGCCGTTTGCCTGCTTGTTTCTGCTCAGATGTGATACAAAGCACTCCAACAACATGTTTACCAGAACGCCAGCCCTGAGCTGTGACCTCCAACAACCCCGCATTTTGATGCTGTGCTTAAAAAGCACTGGCTCATTCCAATCTGTTCTCCAACAAATCACATCTAGCCAATTAAGACGGTCTGATTAACTAAAGCGAGGCATGACCCTTCAAATTTCAGGGATCAAAGAGATGGATTTTTACAGCTCTTTGAAAACGACGTCACAGCAGCAGAAAACTCCAGGAAAGTGCTCTGCATTAAGACAAATAAAGAGCCCGGACAAAAAAAAAAAAACAGTGGCAAAAGACAACACCACACTGTATGAGTCAAAAGTCCTCAAAAGAGGATATTAAGATTGTGTTCCATACAGATATTTTGTAAATTTCCTACTGGTAAATATATCAAAACTTGTAATTGTAATATGAACTTCATTTGGACAACTTTAAAGATGATTCCAGATTTTCTAATATTATCCTAACAACGGATCAATGGAAAGATTATTTATTTAGCTTTCATTGCATAAAAAAAGGCCAATTTTCTTTTAAGCAAAAAATCATTCGAATATTAAGTAAATATATAATAATTATGTTGTCAAACGATCAATCGCATTCAAAATAAAAGTTTTTGCTTACCTAATATATGTGCATATTAATCAAAGACAAATATATATAAATACAAAAACATGCATGCATATACAAAATATAAGCATATGAATATATCAATTTTATACAAATGTAAATATTTTCAAAATATATACTGTATGCGTGTATTTATATATATACATGATATCTGTGGATGTTCTGTGTATATTTATTATGCAATTAATGGTTTGACAGCACTAATCAAAAGCTTTATTTTTGCATTGCTTAGAACTTCAGCTGGATAACTTTACACTCTTTAAAATGAAGAAATATTCAAAGCGATGCTAGAGAAGATCCATTTTTGGTTCCATTAAGTTGAAGAACCATCTCTTTCTCTTCTCTTTAGAATCTGAGGAACCTTCAAAGAAGCTTTTGTGAAAGAAAGGCTCTTCAAGCCCGATCTTACGGCGATTCGTACATATTTTACAAGGTTCTTCTTATGACTTCACTCGCACAAATTCATATGATTTTTCCCAAATCGCACATATTTTACGTGTTGCTAATTCATATACATTTATAATAATTTATACGGATCGGGATCTACATGGCCGGGTGTCTCTGAACAAAACACACAGTCCAAAAATACTCTCATGAGCTATCAACTGCATCTCTGTTTGTGTTCTAGAGAACTGTGCTCTGAGCGAGGTCAAACGAGGCCATGTGTGCGCTCTTCCTGTTCTCTACGAGCTAACATCACATCTTATCAGTCAGTAATCTCAGCTTTTCTTTGGCAAACAAGCTCCTCGCTCTATCACCAGCAATCAATACGCAATCCGGAGGAAATGCTTTCTGCCACGATTAAGTAATCCTGGAGTCCCGGGGCCAAGTTCACTGAAATATTACATTTAGGAGCAGCTCATTAACATATCAGTATATCAGGTATTTGTTTCTCTCGTAGCCAGTGGCTGTAAAACTATACGGATAGGGATGTTAAATTAAGTCCTCTGGAGAAACACACACAAACACACACACTTTTTCTAAATGTCTACTTGAGGCTGGAATTTTCCCTAATTTGTGTTATTAGTGAATAAAAATGCACATATTTTACTATTATTATTTGTTTATAATATAACTGTGGTGTGTTTTCTGTAATACAGATGTGTTACTTTACTGTTTTCACATGGTGATCTTAGGAAATTAGGCAAACATGCTTTATTTATTTTTTAGGACAATTATTTTATTAAATATTTCAAATTTTCAAAATCTCACTGAAAGTAGTGAATACAAATGCTTTAGTTTTTTCTCCATTAACATTTTTAATACATCAGTAGCATTATTATTATTGTTGCACATAATTATTTTTTAAAGACATTTATATTATTTCCACAATATTTTTTTGTGAACTTATAATTATCTGACAGTCATAAAAAGAAGAATTAATAATAATACATATTTTTACAATAAGTATTTTTACAGCAGCTGTGCATAATAATAAAAAAAAAAAGTGTAAATGTAATTTTTTTATTTCAGGCTCAAACATGATCACACACTCACACAGAGAGAGTCATCTGAGGACATGTGGAGAGTTTAGACACTGAATCACGGCTCATGTTACTCGGACCCTCGTCAGTGAATACAGTAAATGATGTTTGAAATGAAGGCATTCCTGACACTTCCTGAGCGATGATGATTTAACTCTTTATAATGTGCGCTCAGATTCGAGCCGACCCTCTGTTGTGTTTCCAGCTCCGAAGCCAAGACAAACATCTGCTTGTGTTTTACAGAGCCACGGTCGGAGGCTATAAACTGACACGGAGCTGTCAGAGACATGATCTGTCCACGAGAAAACACTCTACAACTCATTATTCAGCGTCTTAAACTGCCTGGCAGGAAGAAGAGTATAGTCTACAGGGATCTGTTCCAATACCTATGAGCCGTCTACATAAACAACATGCCAACTAAGATCAGTTGTATATATATATATATATATATATATATATATATATATACGATATTGTTATTTTTGTAAATCTTCTATAATAGTATAATTAAACATTATACCTCATTACAGTAGTTATATACTAAGCATATATATATATATATATATATATATATACACACACACAGTACAGTGTATACACGCATATATACATTTGGGGAAAAATGTTTTTCTAGCCTACATTTTTTGTTTTGTTTTCAGTCAAAATATCAAGCTTCCAGTTAATCTATCTAGAAATTTTCAAGACAAGAAAAATATTGTAAAAATAAAATTAAGTCAAAATTAAGTGACTTTTTGCTTAGAAAAAGCAAAATAACCTTCCAAAGGGGTAAGCAAAATAATATCATTTTAAAAAGAAAACAAGATTATGTTGTTTTATTATTTTACTACAATAAAAATATATAAAATGACACATAATCGCTTCTGAAGGATCATGTGATACTGAAGACTGGAGTAAAATACAGCTTTGATCACAGAAATGAATTACAGTATTTACATAAAAATAAATATAATAATAGAATATTTCACATTTTTACAGTATTTTCAGTCAAATAAATGGTGAGCAGCATTCATTCTTTTACAAAAGGTAGTATTAAGCCACACACCCTAACATAATGCAAATACTAGAGTCTTTTTCTTCAGCTCTTCTGGTTTTCAGAGCCAGCGGAGATGAAGGTTACCTGCCTGAGCGGAGATGAGGGCCACACACTGAGGAGAGCCCTGGATCAAAAGAGATGATGTAAATGCAATGCATAATTAATGCAGGGCCCTTCAGCGTCCAGACTCTCACAACACTGCAGAGAGCCTTTATAATCACTCCATCAGCTTCCAAACAGACGCTGGAGACATACATGACTGTAATATTACATTTACCAGTCCAGAAAATATAACTTCAGACCATCATTTTAGGAAAGCAACAAGCAACTTACTTCTACATAGTTAAAGCAGGGTTTTTATCATTGTAATAAAATATATAATAACCTAAATATGAAACTAAAATAAAACATTGAATAATATTAAAATAAAATATATATTTATAGCTATATAATAAATTACTTCAAAGAGAATGAATGAAATAAAACATGTAACTGTTGCTTTGGAAACTAACTGAAATAAAGTCAAGCAATAAAATTACTAATTGGAAAAAAAATAAAAAATAAAACTGATATAAAAATGCATTAATCCTAAAAAAAAAAAAACCAAAAGTGTACATAATTCAAATGAAAGACAAAAAGATAAAATATCATTTTTTTGTTGAATTAATCATTTTGCTGTGTCATTTAAAAAAAACACTTCATAATAATATAATTAATAATTTCATAGCAATAAATAATAACAATAGTATAGAATAATAAAAATTGATGAAAATAATGATATTACATTTTTTATAATAAAAATAAAATACATACATTATTGTTAACTGAAGTTAAATAAAATAAATACAAAATAAACTTTTGTATTTCAACTAGTTTCCAAAGCAATATGTTTAATTTCTGTTTAAATGAAACTATATAGATATAATAAAAAATGTGTGTGTGTGTGTGTGTATGTATAT
>JAUYWG010000057.1:18796023-18811422 GCA_034779775.1 Enteromius afrohamiltoni
TATAATTTTAAAATACAACAAAACAGAAACAGAAAATATAAAAACTAAAGGAAAACTGATACAAAGTCACATGATTTATTGTACCAGGAACAGAAGGAGTAAATGATGAGTCAGTGATTCTTCTGAAGTGGATCAGTTCAGTGAGTCACTCAGAGCAGGTTTGTGAGTTAAACTGAAACTGATCTAATGTGACTGATTAACCTTGAATTCACCAGACATGATTACATGCCAAAACTCTAAACTAAAGCGGTCATGTGACAATAGGTCATGTCCACTCAAATCTTACTTTGCATTAATGTACTATCTATATGATTCTTGTTCATATGAATTGTTTTATTTGATTCATTTTCATTTTAGTGTTCACAAAAATAAATAAATAAAATAATTGTTGCCTTGGAATTAAAATAAGAAATAAGTCGAAACATTAAATGTAAAAAAAGTTAAAATGTTTTCTTGGCAAATTAACTGAAATAAATGTAAGTTGAAGCATTACAATAAAAAAACTGTAAATATATAAAAACTGAAATAAAGGTAAATTACACCTTAAAAGTAATGTTTTAAAATTAAAAATAATAATTCTAATAATAAAAATGCCAAAAGCACATAGCAAAACTACTAAGAATTAAACTAAAATATAAATGGAAAAAAGCTATAATAAAAAACTGTACGTATAACAGTAATAATACCAAACTATAAATAATAACTAAAACTAAAATTTGGGGAAAAAAATGGAAACAGGTCAATTAAAAAAGTAACTAAGCTTAAAAAATTATAAATAAAAGCTTAAAAAATTAAACCATAATTTTAAATATATAAAATTACAGTGATTATAGTTGATGCGGTTTTAAACAAATGTGGTTATAGATGTTATTGATTATTGCCACTGATTGGGATTGTTTTATTATCGTTCTGATTAAAACAGGACAAAAGCAGCTTGGAAGCACGACACGGCATCAGTATCTGCTGTTTTTCACCGTTCGTCTGCTCAGTGACGAGGATGTACTCTTCTGAGCAGGATAATCCTGAGCGGACCTTGACGACGGTTGCTATGCTACGCATCTGAAGCAGAGGTCTGTAAGGAGAAAGCTGAGCGTCTCGCTGCTGCTTGAGCGGATTTCCGGCGAGCTCTGGAGTCTGCTGCGGGCCAGAGCTGGCTTTTTCTCCTCTGCTGCTGTCCTGAAGTGACCTGGCTCTCAGCAGGGTTTACTGGAGGTAACGGGGTTAGCAGCTCTGTCCGACACCTACCCGTCTGAAGCATGCATTTGTGATTAGGAAGAACACCATCGAGGTCACGAGAATCAAAAAGAAATGAAAGATATGCCCTCAGAACAAAATAATAATAATAATAATAACCATGCGTGCCTGAAACAAAAAAATGTGCAAAGAATTTGCAAGCAACATTGTTTTTTCTTTTAAAACAGCCAATAATCTTGGTTTTGTTTACAACTTAATTAATGAACTGTAAAAAATATCTTGACCAATCACTATTTATTAGTATAGTTACATATATATTTAATGTTAAACTGTATGCATATATATACACAAATTATTATATACACACGAATGTCGATATGCCATAGATGTGTATATATATATATACATAATATATATTTGTGTGTACTTTGTATAATTATTTATGTGTATATGTGTGTGTGTATACAAAACATATATATTTTCAAAATATTTACATGGATGTAAATACACACACGCACATGTGTGTATGTGTGTGTGTATATATATATAAACAAATGCTCAAAATATGAAATTAATATAATTAATTTTAATTACACTACATAATAATTACATGAAATGTTTTATAACTACTCCCTAATATTCCAAATGACAATAGTTCCATCTATTTACAACAGTTAACTAGTTAAACTATGAAAAATACATATGTTAAAATACATTTGCACAGACTAAGATCAATGCATGCTTTAACAGTATTTTTCATAGTTAAAAATACTGCGGAAGCTAAATTAATCTTAGTCTGTGCAAATTTATTTTAACATTTAATAATATCTTGAAATTAAAAGCTGAAAACCTTTATCATCAGATGTTTTGTGAAGCATCTCAATCATGCCAAAAACCACCTTAAACTGAAACAAAGCTGAATTTAACAGCATTAATATTGCTGTTTTGCAGCAGGTGGCACAAGCTCAAGCTTATTGACCTCAAAAGCAGAAGGGGTAAAATTAGGATAAATGAGCATCTTACGTAGCAGGGGTTCAAAGGTCAACTTTCCCATCAGCTGTCCACAAACTCCGGCTCTGACTCTATTATCAGGCCTGGAATAGCACACTTGACCTCAGGAACACAGTCTTACACAAAACAATCACAAATCTGCTCCACACACACCTGCTTCTTGGAAGAGCTGGCCTGTTTTCAGTCTGCAAATAACCTAACTGCTGCCTGTCCTCTTCACTTCAAGATCTTCGAGATGTCTGGCGGTCTCGGGAGCCTGTGTCAAGGAAATTTTTACGGTAACCGTGTTTTTGTTGAAATAAGACATGGACTGCGCTTGGCAGGAAAGACCGTTGAGCTGAATAACAGCGCTTGTTTTTAGTGATTCTTTGAGGAATATCCAGGTTCTTGGCCGGGTGTTACTGACAGACCACATAAAAACTGAGCATCTTTAAAAATAAATAAAAACTAGCTGACGCCTGCATTCTGCTGTTTCAGTATCTGTACATGTAGGTTGTATCTGACTTCGTTTGCAGAATTCACCGACTTAGAGTACTGTGTGCTTTTAATATTTGCAACATACGATCAAAACTGAATCTTGTTTTCATGTAAACAATTCATAATTGAATAACATTCCAAAAAAACTAACCACAAAAAAAAAAAAAACAATAAATCTGGTGAAACTTTACCAAAATAAAAAAGACACCACAGGTGTTCCACAGTCTCATGACCAATTTGCAGGTATTTTATGAGTTGGCAAATTCAAGTTAATTCAAACAACCTCATTCATATGATTTTGTACGAGTTTAAACCCCAGTGACGGGTAGGTTTAGGTCATTCGTACAATTTCATATGAATTGGTAACTTGTATTATACGTACGATTTTGCAAAAAACGTACAGTATGAATTTGTACTATTTAGTAGTAGTAGTAAGAGTATAAAGTAGAGCGAAAATGTGCTCACCCTCAGGTCATCCAAGTTTAGGATGAGTTTGTTACTTCATCAGGTTTGGAGAAATGTGTCTCTGCATCAGTGTCTCAGTAATGGATGTGAATGGGTGCCGTCGAAATGAGAGTCCAAACAGCTGATAAAAACATTACAATAATCCACAGCACTCCAGTCCATCAGTTAACATCTGGAGAAGACAAAAGATCAAACTAATTAATCATTAAGACACATTTACCTTTTTTTGTTATATCATATATGCATATCATAAAATGACTTATGGAACTGGTATTCCTGAGGTGTCCATTAATTCTGTTGTGATTTACGGTTTCTGAAAGGAGTGAATGCAGCAGCATAACTTTACTTTTTACATCAAAATACATAATAAATCACTGCATATATGATGCGTTTATCATCTGTTTGGACTCTCATTCTGACGGCACCCATTCACATCCATTACTTAAAACATTAACATGACAACTGCTTTAAAACAGGTTCTATGAACACATTACCTACTGTTGAAATAATGAAGAAATTATACTTTTACCATGCATTGTTTAGCCAATTCCTCCTGTTGTTTTAAGCAAGTTAGCATGCTTCTGGAGCTACAAAATAACAGAGGCCCAGTTTTCCAGCAAATAGATGTAACTGGTATTACCTGATTAAAAACAATGGATCTAAAAAACTGTGTCAAGCATTGTATCACAGGGATTACAAGGAAGGGATTGTGTTTACAAGGTATGTAGTGTTTTCCCCTGTAAATAGGTTTCCGTGGAATAGGTAAAGTTAGGATTAAAGCTCATTAGCTTGCAAGCAACACTGAAGCAAATACATACAATACATTCAGTTGGGATCATGACATTTTGCTGGAGTGTGCATTCACATTGCACATAAGCTTGTTTATGCTCCTGAGAGAGTCTGGGTTTAATCCGGCTGCTCGCACAATGCCATACATATACAGCTACACATTTCATGGCATTTCCATATTCGCTTCCCTCTCTTGGGAATGTCGTAAAGTGATTTTGGGCATGCTTTGATTTGTGCTTACGTCTTTTGCTTTAAACACCACACTGACTCCTCTGTGTGCATTAGTGCATGCTCATTAACTCATTTCAGACTGCTGTCAATAACATGTGACATTATTTAAAATCAATGCAA
Organism: Enteromius afrohamiltoni; assembly: GCA_034779775.1. NCBI lineage: Eukaryota > Metazoa > Chordata > Actinopteri > Cypriniformes > Cyprinidae > Enteromius > Enteromius afrohamiltoni. The sequence continues at coordinate 18,800,311 of JAUYWG010000057.1, forward strand.
TAAAAAGCACAAAAAAGTTAGGAATGTCTCATCCCTTTTACTCTCAATCCCACCATTTCCTTCCATTTCTTGACACGGTTCTTGACCCCAAATGTTTGGGATACTTCATGAAAAAGGGCTATAGCATTAACTATAATTTTTTGATGCTGTTATATCTATACCTCTCTCAATGCTGTATACACGGCGCATTAAGTCCACCAATGCATCTTTCAAAGAATCTAATTAAACAACAAAGTTTTTATTAAAAAGCCCTTTTACATAATGCACTGTAATGAGTTAAAAATCCCAGCATCTTTAAACTTTATTGCAAGTCCATAAAGAAACTCTTCCTGACAAAATGCATTAAGAAAATCCATCAGCCATTTGTCTCATCATCGCTCTTGATTCCCACAAAGTATTTTTATAAACGCATTTAAAGTGCAATATGCTATATGAAAATGCGTATAAATAGTACGCCAACGAAAATTCGTGACTTTGGCGTATACACGCGTACATACAATACCATGTGAACCCATGTACCCCGCAACCATAATCGCGTAGCAGCACATACACGGGGAAGTGATTTTTTTACGTAACTATGCCACAAGTTTTCGGTTTTATTTGGCGTACTATTTATACGTACATTCTCGAGCTCGGGTAGTGATCTCACCGTGGCAGGTTTAACAAGAAGCACGTCCTGCATTAAACCAAAAACGCAACTGTCAGCAGGAGAAGCATTTTTAAACAATGCACTGAAATCACCGACGCATTCCAAAGTGCTGATGTCAACCGACCAAATGCAACTGTCATGTCAAACGATCTAACATCTCTCTTCCTGTCTTGATTTCACCAGTGCAATAAGAAACATGTCCTGACGTGATGAATTTGAGCCAGCGATGCATTATGCAACTGTCATGTTAAACAATCTAACTTTTGTCAGTCATGCACATATGCATGATTATTCACATATGCATTAAATAATCATGTCATGTCTCAGCATCTCTCTCATGTTTGATTAAGCACTAGGCATTAGAACCGCCACTGCATTAAAAATACAACTGTCGTGTCAAACGATTTAACATCTATGTCATCATCTATTTCTGATGTCACCATTGCAATAAAAGCATATCTTTACACGGCTAATTTAATCCATCAACGCATTAAAATAACGCAACGATCACGTCAAAACGATCTAACATCTGAAAGTAGCGTTTTCCGAGAAACATTTATGTGTGCTGCATTAAAACTACCGGTGCATTAAAAATGCAATATCAAACAATATAAAATATGTTATATCAAACACATTAAAACAGGCTATGCAGCTCATGTCAAACTATGTCAGTACTGTTCTCCGAGGAACATTTTAGTGTGTTGCATTAAAACCACCAGTGCATTAAAAATGCAACTTTCATACCAAACGATTTGACATGTTTCATTATCAATCTCTCTGTCTTAAGTTCGCCATTGCAATAAAAAAGCATGTTTTTACATTTGAACCAGCAATGCATTAATGCAGCTGTCATGCCGATCTTTCCGTCGACTTCACCAAGTTCATGTCCTTACTCGATGAATCCGTTAAGAACGCCACGGTCGCGTCAAACATCCCTGTCAGTATCTAGCGTTCAGCGAGAGCATTTTTTATGTTTTTGACGCGATGCATATTACAAGCACCGATGCATTCCAGAGTGGATCTGTCAAACAAGCAGCGTGTTGCGTTCGCTCGCATCTCGCTCTCTCTTTCTCTCTCTCCTCCAGACAGGAGAGTTGACGGGAGGTAATCCCCTCCATGTGAGGAGGCGGCACGGGTGCGGAGGCGTGTTGTTTTTCATTCAAATCCTTACTAGTCCTATAAAAAGCGGAACTCTGAGCTAGAAAGAAAGAGAGAGAGAGATAGAAAGAGAGAGAGAGAGTGAGTGTGAGAGAGTGAGAGAGAGAGAGAGAGAGAGAGAGAGAGAGGGAAAGCGCGCAGAACGACACGGCTGTATCTGTGGGGATGGAGATGCTGCATGGATCCGCAGGTGTCCAAACGGCGCTGAAAAACGCCGCCGTGTGCGTAATGCTGCTTCCGCGCTTCCTTCTCGCTGCCGTGATGCTCTGGCTCCTGGATTTCTTGTGCATCCGAAGGAAGGTGCTCACGAAGATGCGAGAGAGCGACCCGAGCAGCCCCGACGATCCGCCGCTCTGCGTGTCCGACTCCAACAAGATGTTCACGCTCGAGTCGCTGCGCGCCGTTTGGTACGGCCACAAGCTGGACTTCTTCAAGACGGCGCATCTGGGCGGCGCGGCGCCCAACACTGAGGTGGTTCCGCTGGACAGCGCGTCGCGGAGAGGCGCGCAGCGGATCCTGGACTACGCCCGCGGGAGAAGACCCCTGATCCTGAACTTTGGGAGCTGTTCCTGACCGCCGTTCATGACGCGCCTCGCGGCGTTCCAGCGCGTCGCGCGGCTGTACGCGGACATCGCGGATTCGCTGCTGGTGTATATCGAGGAAGCGCATCCTTCAGACGGCTGGGTGAGTTCCGACGCGCCTTACCAGATTCCAAGGCACCGCTGTCTAGAGGACCGGCTCCGCGCAGCGGAGCTCATGTACCACGAGGCGCAGGGGAGCGCCGTGGTCGTGGACACCATGGAGAACTCGTCGAACTCGGCGTACGGCGCCTATTTCGAGCGCCTATACATACTGAAGGACGAAAAGGTCGTGTATCAAGGCGGCAGGGGTCCAGAAGGCTACCGGATCTCGGAGCTCAGAGACTGGCTGGAGCGCTACCGGAGCGATCTGGAAGCTTCTAAAGCGGAGACGGTGTTGCACGTTTAAGGCGGATGGATGCACGGATGTTTTCTTTCGCTCAGCCCCACTCTCCCCTGCTGAAAAAAAGATATAGACACCATCACAAAATCTGCACTTTGGTTGCGGTTATATTAGCACGCGTAGGTCTGCGAGATGATAATCTGGAAAGCATCTGCTGTGTGTCAACATCTTAAAAGATATCTAAAAGGAAACATCCTATAGACGTATTGTAGACGAGACCACACTCTAAAACAAAACGTCTTCCAGATGTCAAATAAACGTCTCAGTGATGTACGTGTGCCATCAGGGGACTGGGAGTTGTATTGGTTTTAATGGAAACGGTAATGGACCCTGTGGGTTTCTACTGGTAATTAGTCACCTTTTATTGGTGGCTTGTTAAAACCATTAAATACTAATGGAATGTTCCCCAAAACCATTTTTAATGGTTCTAATGGTTAAAAGTTGTAAGGGTATTTGTAGTGGAAACCATTTGACTCTGTGATGGTTTCTATTGTTTTACTTTTTTTTCCAGCAGGGTCATGTCCGTCAAGTCATTGGCTGCGTTTCAAAATGTACACTCTTAAAAATAAAGGTGCTTACACTCTCAAAGCGAGACACTGCAGGTGAACAGGGTAAAGAAATTAACTAATTGTTATCGCCTTACCCAGTTGACTGTGATGATAATTGCAAAAAAAAAAAAATTGGAATACAAGTTTTCTAAAATGTAAGGTTTAAATATGCAAACGAGGCACTGTTTAATGAAACGTGGACTAATTTAAATATTTCTAGCACAAAAATCTAAACACAGGATGAAATCAGCTTCAAAATTCATGTTAGAGGGATCTAATTTTTGTCACTCCGTAATGCCAAAAACACCCTCTGGATACTGACAGGAATAAAAATGTAAAGTTTGGCGAGTAAAGTTTGGTGCTACTAAGGCGAGATTTATAGTTGTAGGATAAAAAAATAATTTTAAGGAAAATATGTACAGTAATTGAACTCTATGGACACAAACAGATACAGTGCTATAAAAGAAACATTTAACAGTGTGCTTTTGATGTTCTCTTTGCTAGTTTGAAAGAAACACCTTCTGAAAAACCCAAGACAGTGTTCTTTCCTGCAGTGTCTATGCTTTTTTTCCTGTCATCAGTGGTTCCACAAAGAACCGTTTACCATCCATAGAACCTCTGCATTCCACAGAAGCTTCTTCACAGTGGAAAAAAAGCTTCTTTAGATTATTAAAATGTTCTTGACTCAAAGAAAAGATGGTTCTTTTAAGGACTGTTCGCTGAAGGGTTACTTAGAGAACCAGAACTGGTTCTTCTGTAACGTCGCAGCAAAAATTCCCCTTTGGAAGATTTATTTTGTAAAAGGATCTTCACAGCTAGGCCATAGACAAAACACTCAGTCAAAGAACCTTCTCTTTCTTACCTCTGGAATCAGAAGAACCTTCAAAGAAACGTTTGAGAAACAAAATGGCTCTTCAGATGTTGAAGTTTTTTCAAAGTGCATATAAATGGCATCGTGAAGCACCTTTATTTTAAGTGTAGAGACTCGATGTTTGCTAAAAGTTCCATTATAGCTTCTACAGATGGCTTCGGTCTACACTTTCTCAGCTACATTGAGATGTTCTTTATGGAGCTTGCATTGAGGCAGGCTCTTCGACCAGGGGTCCATGCACTGTAAAAGCATTTTCTCAGGTAACCTACAAATTAAAATGACATTAGGTTACACCAGGGCTGGACAGCTTCGGTCCTGGAGGGTTGGTGTCCTGCAGAGTTAAGCTCCAACCCTAATAATGTCTTGAAGATCACTAGAAAGTTCCCGGCAGGTGTGATTGATTAGGGTTGGAGCTAAACTCTCCAGGACTGAAGTTGCCCACCCCTGGGTTACACCAATCAAAGCATTTCTAAGCATTGCACATTTCACGTTTTTACAGTGTGGACCCCTGGGGGCCCATGAAGGTACTCCAGGAGAAAACATGAGCGGTGGTGGATGGATGGATGTTTTTCAAGTTCGATCTAGTGTCTTTATATTGAAGTCATTAGCTGTGTTCAAAACTCAGTGACTGTCTGTGCACTTTTTACACGGTATGTCTTTTTAGATCACTTTAGAAATGCTGTAGATGGCTATTTACATATTACAAAAAAAAAAAAAAAAAGTTATTGATGTTTTCTTACAGGTTCTGATTGATCTCAAGGTGCTTTTTAAAACTAGATCCAGGGTTTTCAACTGGACAGAGAAAATGCTGCTTAAACCATTAGAAAACATGAACTAATATTACATCATGCTTATATATTTTTAATACAAGTGCTGCCATAGAAAACAGCTTTCTATACTGGGTCTGTTAAGGTTGAAAACCCTCGAGCTAGAGGATAAAACACTTTCAAACATGCATTTTGTGCATCTCGATGCGCAGCTCGCCAGGTTTTGAACACAGCCGTCGAATCAGTGTCTTCAGCTGCTGCTACGGTCAAACACAATACTGCAAACGCTGGGTTTTAGTTTCATGCATACAGTTATCTAGACAGATGTTTATGTTGTCAGTGGCCATGCGACCGCATGATAGCTGTTGTGCTTTGTCTCTGTTCTTTAGGCCTACTTGTTTTATGTCAATCCAACCTGGCATTTTATTTGAGGTATTGCAGAAAAGGTATATCCATCTGTCTGAAACATATCCTATTTTATTTTTGTATGGTATCTTTCCCTTGTGAGTGTGTGTGTGTGTGTGCGTGAGTGTGTGTGCGGCTGGGAGGCCCTTTCATTGTACTCTGGAGTTATTGTGAAGATCGGTTTTTAAAAGGATTTTAACCAGAAAACCGATACTGATGTAATTTGACACTAGAGTACAGGACAGAGAAATGGCCTCCAGACGTGTTGCCAAATGTTGTTTTGTAAATGGTGTATATTTTATTGAACACTTTTTTAAATAAATGGTAGAGCACCCTCTAAATCGGTTTATCTGTAATTTCTAGGTGAGTTAGATGCCTCAGATGGACCTGAAATGGAAAAAATAAACAGTCACATGTGATATATGGCATAATTAATACATTCCTGCTGGAATAAATGAATTATTTACATGCAGGATAATATTTTGTTTTATATGCCAAAAGTATTATCTCTCATATTTGCTCTTATTATGTATATAGGGCTGTAAAAGCAAAAATGTTTTTAGGTTTTGCATTAGAAAAATGTTAAAATATTTTTAAATATATATTTGTTTATTATATATGTTTGTTAGGCCAAGGATCACTATTAAAATTAATATATATTTTTTTTATTAATATTATTTTAAATGAATGTTATAATTATAACACTTCTTTATTAAATATATTGTAGAGCACCCTATAGATAGGTTTTATCCATAATTTCTAGCCTTAGATGAAAAACTAAACAAACAAAAAAGTCATGTGTAATATACGGAACAATTAATACATAACTGACAGACAAAAAAGTGATGTATTTTTGTCTAAACTATAATATTTTAGTTACATGCTTTATTATATTCCCTCTCATTATTTATAGGGCTGTAAAAGCAAAAATGTTTTTAGCTTAAATGCATTTAAAAAAAGCAAACACTAAACATAATTCAGGATGTTTTTTTTATTCCTATTAACATTGCTGTCTTTTTAAAATAATTTAATATTTTAAATAAATGGTAAAGTCTTAACACTTTTGTTTTATTAAATAAATGGTTAAGCACCTATTAAATAATTTTTATCTGTAATTTCTAGGTAAGTTAGACACCTCAGACGGACATGAAATATGAAAATAAACAATCTTTTGAGATACGGCAAAATTAATAAAACTACCGGCAGACAAATACTTGATTTATTTTCTGGATATGCAAGATAAGTAATGCATTTTTATGTCTAAACTATAACATCACTAAATTATACTACACTATAACTATGTCATTTTCTTTTGACATTTTGTCATGCAAACTTATATTATCTCTCATATTTCCTTTCATTACATTCATAAGGCTGTGAAAAAACATGTAAGCTATTCACATTTTAAGCTTATATTTATAAATGCATATAAAAGTGCATATAAAGTGACCAACTCTCCAAAATTAGTACCATTACTGCTATTAATATTGCTGTGTCTTTATTTAAATATGTTAAATAAATATGAACACTTATATAAAAATAAATGGTAGAGCAGCTTTTTCATCAGTTTTATCTGTATTTTGTTTTTTTAATTAGACACCTCAGAAAGACCCGAAATATAAACAGCAACGTGAAATACAGCATAATTAATTCACTACTGACGTTGTGACGTATTTTATCGACATGCAAGATAAATAATGTAAAAAAAAATTATTTTGTTTTTCTTTTGAAAATTTGACATGCCAAACAAACACTGTCTCTCATATTCTCTCTCATTACGTTTATAGGGCTGTAAAAGTACAGCTTCCGCATCAGGTCGTTTTTATTTTAATCTCCTGTTTTTCCCAATGCAATTAGAAATGCACATTTCGAAGAAGCAAACACGCTATCCACAATTAGTGGCGTTTGTTAACCTAAGCATCTCTGTAATCATTGGTCGTACAGATTTTACAGTTGAAAACAACTAACTTTAGTAATCTCCGGGTAGTGTAAGCTCTAGAGAAGCGTCTCTGGAGCTTTAACATGAAAAAGATGGCCAGATGAGAGATCTGAGATGGTCGTCTGTCTCCTGGAGTTAGAGAGAGACAGCTGAGAAAACTGAAAGCTGCTAACAGGGTTTGATTGAGCCCAAGGGCATGATTTCACCGCTCACAAACATCTGCAACACCACAGAAATACATCACTCAAGCCCGTGCATTACAGCGATTCATCACACGTGAAGAGAAACACTTCAAATCACTCTAATGCGCAGCCTTGAGGGAATAGCCACATTTTTTACTTATAAATGATTACAGTTCATTAGTCTGTTTACAGCTGTCAAGCAATGCATTCAAATATCAAGTGTGGTTGATGTAACTAAACTTTATTTTTAAGGAAAATGTATTTTTAAGGGGTCACTGTGATCGCAAAAACTAAAATATGATAAGCAAAGGCAAAACAGAGCTGAACTGTTAAAAGTTGTATTATAAGTTTCTAAACCTAGTGACCCATTGAAACCCAAATACACTGGAATGATCTACATTTTGCTGCAGAATATTTGTGTGGAACATTTATCTATATTTTATCAAGTTAATGCAATCATTGCAGCGCATTGAACCTTTTCAACATTGATAATAATCAGAAACCATGCTGAAAATTCAACTTAATAAAAGGCAGTTGAACAGATATTCACCTAGCAAACTGTTATTTTTGATTGGATAAATGCAGCCCTGGTGTAAACACAAGCTTAAACTGTGGCTCATGTTGGCGACTCGATGGCTTTGGCAAAGGAAATAGTCTAGTCAGATTTTACACAATGTTATTGTCCTTACCAAACAGGACAACACGCATCTGCTCTCTGACAGCGTCTCTGATCTTGTTTCGAGGGACGTTTAGTCTGAGCGTTAGGACAGATGGAAATACACGAGGCTTGAGTGATTCGTGATGGCTTTTGAACGAGCCGAGAGCAGCAGCAATGTGATTATGGGCCACGTGGCGGTCGTGATTTAATGTATTCAGTCTTGCTTGTTATCAACACCCTTTAATCTGAGATGCAGCGGCACTCTTCACCTGTCCGCTCACAAAGACTCTTCCCTTCAGAAAAACAAGCACAGTTAGACTTTGCATTTGTTTTTTTACCTTCTGACATACACAGACAGATCAATCTTGTTCTGTCTCCTTAAACATTCATTTATTCAGCTAAATAATTAGTAAACTGCAGTTTACTAGATTGCATCTTAATTGGTGGAATATTTCCGTTTATTATTATTTTGGCATTTTATGACTTGAAATTCAACAAAATCTTGTTCAATTATTATGATTTTATACGTAACTTAAATTAACACTTGCATTTCACATCCCTCTTTTTAAGATAAAGATTTTATGAATAATAATTTGTATTAATATTTGTATATACACTGTATATTTAAATAATTAAATAAATGTCTCCAACTAAATAATTTAACAAAAGTACTCTCTAATATTTTAAGCGATAAAAAATGTTCAAAATACAATGCCGTTTTTTGTATTATTTTTGCAGTTTATGACTATTGAAATATTTCTAAATTATTATGGTATGTATGCAATTTAACTTAGCACTTTCACAAGCACCAGTTACAGTAAGTCTTTCCAAATTTGGCTTGAAAAACCTGTTCTTGCAATAAAAAATATTTGTATTAACAAACATTATATACACTGTAGATTTAAATACATTTCTCAAACTAAATTATTTAACAAAAGCTGCACACTAATATTTTAAGCGATAATAAATAAAAAAAAAACATAATGCAGTTTACTTATGTTAATTTGTAGAATATTTCCATTTATTATTATTTTAGCATTTTATTACAACTGCGTTTAAACAATACCTTTTTAAAATGATGATTTCTATATAATATAATTTAGCACTGGTATTTTACAAACGTTCCTGCAACTTCCTCTGGCGTTTCTGCTCAAGTCATGCTGGAATGTATGCTAAGAAGCTTGTCCTTCTGTGGAAGTCGTCAGCATTCGGCATTAAGCGTGTTTATTAGCATATTTGTTTAAGATATTCGCTCAGGTTTGTTTTCTCTCGAAGCCTGCCTGAGAGTCTGCGTCCTTCTCTTCACATATTCTTGCTAAAGAAGTGAATGTGAACGATTTATTCTGGAAATCAACAACTAAATAAGTATAAAAGAAGGACAAATATGAGTTTTTTCAGCAATTTTGCTTCTGCAAGGATTAAATTAATTTACTATATATATATATATATATATATAACACAGAACATACAAAAATGGCACAATAAACAGTACGTTACAGATAAATAGATAGAAGGAAATCAGATTTGAAAATCGTGATTTAAGTCTCTTCTGCTCGCCAAGGTTGCAGTTATTCAATCAAAAACGTACTACAATTTAAAATGGCTGTTTTATGTGTGAATATATATATAAATAAACTGTAATTTATTTCTGTGATGCGCAGCTGTATTTTCAGCATAATTCACGTGTCCCTTCAGAAATCATTTTAATATGCTGATTTGCTGCTCAAGACACATTTCTTATTTTTATTTGTGGAAACTATTATTTTTCAGGATTCACAGATGAATAGAAAGTTGATTAATTCAATGCATTCTTTACAAATAAAAGTATTTATTTCTTTTAAAAACGTTTTGAACAGTAATGTGTGTGTGTGTGTGTGTCTGTGCATAAAATTCACTGACAAAAAAAAAAGATTAATGTATAAAGTATAAAATTAATGTAAGTATTACTTTTTAAGGAAACTCAGTATATCTTGGTTTATACATTGTTATTAAAAAGCTGTAAAGAAAATGAACAGGGTTTTTACTGAACTGAACCAGCACTCAGATGAATAATGACACCATTGTCTGCAAATTGAATTTGACCCATACTTGAAGACGTTGCATCACTGATCCTATTTTCCCGTTTATCGCTGTTTTGAATCAATCTAATCTGTACAAGTAGTGCACTATAGAAGTAAATGTGACTTGCCTTCAAGTCGTGCTCTAATATGAATCTGGGTCAGATGTGAATGTAATCGTCAGCAGCATCAACAACCTTTTAATATCTGTTAACTGCTATCGCAGTTTGGCTATGTTTTGACCCTGTGAATGATAAATGCACATATTCATAAAGACTCTGATAGAACCAGCAGAACTTACAGGAATATCATAAAGTCTCTCTCTCTCTCTCGAGTTCCTAGAAGAGACACAATATGAATTATGATGATGAAAGGTCACCAGATTAAAACAAAATGTCAGCGCTCCGGAGGCCTGCAACACTTTGATTCTGAAGCTCACTTCTGATTCTGCCACGGGTTTTGCCATTTGACAGATTGTGAGTGTGTTTGTGCATGACAGAGAGAATACATATACTTTCAGAATTAATGGATTATTTAAAATGGTTTGTCATGATTTCATTTATTTACATTGAGGTATTCTTTAAAATATGCAGTAAATTACCAATGGACAGTTTGGAATAATTACAATGCTCAACAAGGCTGCATTTATTTGTCCAAAAATACAGTAAAATATATGAAATACTATTAGAATTTAAAATAGCAGTTTTCCATGTGGATACCTTTCAAATGTATTATTTCTAAAAATGTATTTCTGTTATTAAAGCTGAATTTCAGCATCATTGCTTCAGTGTCACATGATCCTTCAGAAACATTTCTTATTATCTTATTATATGTTGAAAACAATTGATATTATATATATATATATATATATATATATATATATATTTGCTTTTAAAT
>JAUYWG010000057.1:18819446-18836199 GCA_034779775.1 Enteromius afrohamiltoni
ATATATATATATATATAAAATAAATATAAATATACATTAATTACACACACATAAATATAATTATTTTTTATGACAAAAGGTTATACATGAACTCCCACTTTAATTTATCAAAATGTACTGTAAATAAGTATTTTATACACTTTTATAAATGGAAATTACATTTAGTTTAAAATTTTATTTAAAAATATACAGTATTATAAAATGTATTTTGTGATAAACATTTTATGATCATGTTTATTTTGAACCAAAATTTATTTTAAGCATACTGTAAAATAATGTCAAAACAATGTGTTTATTTTTTAATAGTCATTTACAATGGCAAAAATTGTCTTTAAATTAAACATGCAAGTAATGTTAAACAAAATATGTAATATAATAATGTGTACATGCAGCATTTATCATGCTTGCAACTTTCTTAATGAAAAATTTATGAAATACTATTGAAATATTATTCAATATTTATCATCTAAATATTTAAATTAATATAAATATATTTTGGATTATGTATGGGCAACATCATTTACAAATTTGGTTCTGGCCATTTATTGTGCATTTTAAAATGCATTCAAAGAAATGTCAGAAATGCTTATTACTGCCATTTGAGATTCCAGGGAATGAATTTAATAAGAAACTGCGGAAATCCGGTTGTGCCGTAAGGAGTAGTATGTTGTGAGGGCAGTGAAGGTTTTCTGAGGTTAACTTCCGTTCTGGTGATAATATCCAGTAATCCAACAGATACAGGGAACAGCACAGATCGCGATTAGTTCTTCATCCACTTCAAATCAAACTTATTAGTGTGCTTGAGGATCAGTGGGTGGTTTTACGGTGTAATCCAGCTGTGAGCGCGGGAATCACGCTTGATCCTGACTTGCACTAACCTAAACCTCACCCTTTAATACACGTATGACCTCAAATGACTTCTGTGTCAGATGGACTCACCGTGAACCCATAAAAACTGCTGAGGCTTCTTCTTTATCATATTTACAGATGCTATATCAGCTTAAGTGGCATTGACATACATTTCAACTAAGGTTTCAACATATATGTGACCCTGGACCACAAAACCAAACATGCAAATACCACATATGATTTTTTGTTCCAGGGTCACAAAATTAAAACTCAGTAAATATATATTCTGTAAAAGGTCTACATTCAAATTTTTTTTGTTTTTTGCCAAGGCTTTTATATGAACAAATCACTTTACGATTAATAATCATTTCATGTACTTTTAACACATACCTGATTTATATATTCCACTAAAACAATTATTTTTAGAACAGTATTTTTACTGTATATTTTCTTTGATATAAATAATATTAACATACAGTACAGGCCAAAAGTTTAGACACACCTTCTCATTCAATGTGTTTTCTTTATTTTCGTAACCATTTCCATTGGTAGATTCTCACTGAAGGCATCAAACTATTAATGAACACACGTGGAGTTATATACTTAACAAAAAAAAAGGTGAAATAACTGAAAACATCTTTTACATTCTAGTTTCTTCAAAATAGCCACCCTTTTCTCCGATTACTGCTTTGCACACTCTTGGCATTCCCTCGATGAGCTTCAAGAGGTAGTTATGAAAATGGTTTATCAGGGTTAATTAGTGTCATTATCAATGGGGTTGGGACCATCAGTTGTATTGTGCAGAAGTCAGGTTACAGCCGACAGTCCTATTTGACAACTGTTCAAATTCACATCAGCTAGCTAAAGAAAAACGATTGGCCATTATTACTTTAAGAAATTAAGGTCAGTCAGTCCGGAAAATTGTAAAAACTTTAAATGTGTCCCCAAGTGGAGTCGCAAAAATCGAGCGCTACAACAAAACTGGCACACATGAGGACCGACCCAGGAAAGGAAGTCCAAGAGTAACCTCTGCTTCTGAAGACAAGTTCATCCGAGTCACCGGCCTCAGAAATCGCAAGGTAACAGCAGCTCAGATCAGAAACCATATAAATGCCACACAGAGTTCTAGCAGGAGACCCATCTCTAGAACAACTGTTAAGAGGAGACGGCGCGAATCAGGCCTTCATGGTCAAATAGCTGCCAGGAAACCACTGCCAAAGAGAGGCAACAAGCAGAAGAGATTTGTTTGGGCCAAGAAACACAAGGAATGGTCATTAGACCAGTGGAAATCTGTGCTTTGGTCTGATGAGTCCAAATTTGAGATCTTTGGGTTTCAATCGACGTGTCTCAATGACCCCAAACACACCTCCAGGCTGTGTAAGGGGTATTTGACCAAGAAGGAGAGTGATGGAGTGCTGCGGCAGATGACCTGGCCTCCACAGTCACCGGACCTGAACCCAATCGAGATGGTTTGGGGTGAGCTGGACCGCAGAGTGAAGGCAAAGGGGCCAACAAGTGCTAAACACCTCTGGGAACTCCTTCAAGACTGTTGGAGTTGAAGCTCATCGAGAGAATGCCAAGAGTGTGCAAAGCAGTCATCAGAGCAATGGGTGGCTATTTTGAAGAAACTAGAATATAAAAGATGTTTTCAATTATTTCACCTTTTTTTCACCACATGTGTTCATTCATAGTTTGATGCCTTCAGTGAGAATCTACCAATGTAAATGGTCATGAAAATAAAGAAAACACATTGAAAAAGAAGATGTGTCCAAACTTTTAGCCTGTACTGTATATACACACTATAAAATAATATTATATGAAATATATATTAAACATTCATATATTAAAATAAAACATTTGTTAAAAATTTTACATTTTACATTTAATTTTTGTGCTATCTCTGGGCAATTTTATTTCTAAATAATTGTATTTTATTTTATTTTAGACATTTCATTATTTGGAATGAAATTAAGAGACTGAGAGGTGGTTTGATCTTGGTTCAGTATCTAAAGCAGTGCAATTCAGACATTTTATGGGTGTCTTAAGTGTCCATATACTGTATATCCTCTAAGCAGAAAGAAAAGCAGACATGAAAATGAAACAATAACAGCACGAGTGAGTTCCAGGGTACTAAACACAGAGGTATTTGAGGGAGTCTGGCTCTAAATAAAGCAATAGTTCATCCAAGACAGAAAATGCTGTCATCATTTACTCACCTTCCTGTTGTTTCAGACTCTCTTCATTACAGCGTGTGGAGGAATGTTTCCTCGTGAGGGTGGCTCAAGCTACAGAAAAGACAAGATAAACATCATCAAACAAGCTAAATAAAAACATCATAAAAAGAGAAGTACACATTTTGTTTCATTACATTCCAAGTCCCATGAAGCAACCTTAAAACGCTTTCATACTCCACTGACAGATATTTGTTCTTGTTTTAAACATAAACACATTCTGTGTTCAGCAGAACAAAGAAATTCATTCAGGTTTGGGACTACTTAAGGTTGAGTAAATGATGACAGAATTTTAATTCTGGGGGCAACCCAAAATTTCATTTCTTTAAGGCTTTTTTAGGTCTTAATTTGAGAGCAAGACCTTGGTGTGTAAAAAAAAACAAAAAAGAAATCTAGACTTTTAGTTTTCAGCTTCACAGGAAATATTCTTAAAAAAATGTCTCATTATGTTTTTTCTTCATGTCGTGTAATCATTATTTTACACCTTACCTTACAGTCAACAATTCTTGAAACAACTATCCAATAAACCTTACAGCACTAAAAAATATTTTGTACAATATAAAGGTTAAAATATTCTGCATGCAACTTTTAATGCCAACAATTAACCTCTATTTTGAAGTACCATTAAAAGAGTTTTCAAAGGTTAACCATTGCATGCATCATCGATTGGGATCTCACACAGCACACTCACAGAGCATAAGAGCTGCTGTCATTATTTATTTACTAAACACTTGTGAGAAAGACTGTGATTAAGTGTTGATCTGAATGAACACACTGTCTCGAGTTCACTGCTGATTCCTTCAAGACAGCTGTTCTGACCTCTCCTGATGATTGGATTACTGATGAAGAGACAGCAGAGGCTTTAGTGCTTTTCTCATTCCTCAGCTCACCTAGTCATGACCCAACTTCACCCCATTAAACCCAATGCATCACTATTCTCTAACCTCCACTGAACACACTCATCCACTTCCGTAAATATAAATGCAGAATTCAGTGTTTTTATCTTATTTTTATGGTTTCGGCCATGCAATAAAGAAAAAAGAAACGCAATTGTTCAGTTTTTATTTCAAGTTTGAGAAAAATTCATAAGTGTGAGATAAAAAGTCACAATTATCTTTTTTATTGGATGCACAGTATACTCTGATTTCTGAATATATATATATATATATATATATATATAAAAGTAAAGATCTTTGTACGCTGAGTTCAAAATTTTCATTAGCGTTTTTAGTTTTTTTGTCGTATTCGTCATCTTTTCCGGGCTAAAACGTTGAACCCAATGACCTTTAGAATGGAAGATATAAACTCAGAATTGCCAATTGAGAATTGTGAGATATAAATTCTAGAAAGCAAGGTATTTGTCGGTAAACAATCTGTTTCAACTGCATGATCTGCCCACGCATTCGGGTAGATCATGACGTATTATATACGTATAATGACGTATTAGAAAACGCGCCTGCGCATATGATAAATATGTTTTCCCACGATTTACAACACTGCACAATCTGTTCCATGCTTGTGCACCATTGTTTATTATGTTTCTTACTGTCTTCTGTAAACACCATTAAAGGGAATATTTTCCTCATTTAGATTATATAGATAGATATACCCTATAGAGACCCATACTTACTTATAAAAAATGAGTCACCTTAACTAAGTTAACTAATAAAAGCAGCTTTTAATAATAAAAAAAAAACGAACGACGATGTCACTCGCTGATTAACCACCATAGTACGATGGTAATATGTTTTGGAAACTAACTAGTTAGTCAGAGCCAAACCACACTGGATTGCCTGATACATGACTTTAGTCATCTTTCAAAATCTGGTATATAACGTCTCCTGACCTCCAGCGGCAGGGGCACCAGTGGCGCTATAAATCATGCAGCAATCAGCCAACGAGACCATAAATAAAGCAATTTACAGCTGACTCACTACTGCATCACCCACCTCCCATGATGTCTCTGCAAAACTTCTGGGAAGTGGCATGTTCTGGGAAGGCACATCAAACACAACTGGGAAGTTGGAGCATTCTGGGAACGGACGTTGCTTCCCCAACGACTTCCAAGATTCCTGCCACCTTTAGAAAGCTCTGGAAATTGGTGCACCTCAAGAGCCTGAAAAACTGCAGGAGATTTTACAAGTAAATTGAGCAGCAGGACAACACAAAAAGAGAAAGCGGAGCTCAAAGGTGCTAACAGTCAAAACTGCAGAATTAGGGTGTTTTCTGTTCGGAACTTGTGTTTCTGATCCATCTTTGATCATTTTAGCTGTTCTGAAAGTTCTTTCAAAGCGTGGAAATCTTTCTGATCAACAATAGGGTTTTAAGGTCTACAAAATATTTGGTTTTAAGCGAACATGCGGCCTTGGGTGTCCGAAAAATTTTAATACAGGGCATATCAATTTATTTACTGAAATATGCAGTGGAGCATGAAATGAGGTGGTTAAATGGAAATAATTCAAGGACACGAGCATGTAAGAAAGCTAAATAAGCAAATTCATAAAGCTTGGCGAGTCTAATCAGACTTTATGTAAAGCCAATCTGCTTCAGTTCAACATGTTTTCCACTGATGCAACTGTAGATTGGTGATGTGGAGATGAATGGAGTAAAGACAAAATATTTTGCTTTAAAGGTTAAGACATAAAATTAAGTCTTAGGAGAAATTCATTAAAATAAAAAGAACCTTACAACAAGTATCTGCCAATGGGCTTTAAAAAACTACTTAACTCAAAGGGAAAAGATTTTTTGTTCTTGTTCTCAAAGTCGCTTCTTCAATTCTCCAGAAAACAAGACATATTTCATGTTAAATCTCTTTATTTAAGGATGTTTAGATTTTTGCACTGGAAAATTTCATTCCAAAACATTGTGAATTTAAAGATTTAAGCTCTAATTTAAGACCTTCATTTGGGAAAATTTCATAAAAAATTATTAAAAATATATATTATTATAGTACTTAAAGAACACTGGTGCAAATCATTATGAAATGTGAAATTTTTGGGATTAAATATCTGTTCATATTTTTTTGTTTTAGTTCAGTTTATGTTAAGTTTGTTTTAATAAAATGTACTATACATACAGTTGTTTTATGATTTACTTTTTTTTGCAATGGAACATAATTTTTTTAAGCTTATCACACAACAACAGTCTATTCAGATCTACATTTTGCATCTCAATTAAAAGCGTTTTGATTTAAAGATTTAAATCAGGTTTCTGCTCTGTTTCAAAGCCTAATCTTGTTTTAGAAGACTGATATCTCTCATGTATTTTTTTCCTGTCTCTCGGGCACATATTTACAGAAACGCTCGTTACACATCAGTGTCTTCTGAACTTCACGCCAAGCAAAAGCAGCATCAAGACTAACGCGGCTTGAGAGATGACGTGTCACTTAATTGCGCGGCGCTTTATATCTGCAACGCTTTGTGAGTCATGAAGAGATCACTCTCCTTCTCTCCCCACCGCTGCTCTGAATTCACCTGAAAAGACCCGGTGTTAGTGTCAAGGTCCAAATAAGCATGTCTAAAAGCAATCACATAAGCAGCAAGCAGAAAGTAGGTCAAGATAACCTCATCTGACTGAGATACGGGGCTCTCTGCTGGGCTGCTGCTCGTGATTGTGCTGGTCTGGGTCACGTTTGTGTAACCCAAACTGAACCTTGGGCTCCCCGAGGCCGGAGCCATACAGACAGTCCTCGGCTCAGTCTCTGTGCCTCTCCCCGCGGGACGTAGGCTCTCTCCTGCCTTTCATCCGGATGTGGAGTGTGTCAGGCTGAGTCACACTCTAAGACATGAGAAACCAGGGAGAACCAGACATTGAGAAACAGAGCCGTCACTTCCAGCCTGCTTCTAAATATTCAATATCGAAAATATGTTAGTAGAGCTTACTCGAATCTGATTGGTCAGACAGGATTCTGATGCTTGTTGCCATCCATTGTGATGATCTGACCGCAGAGGATCGTCGTGGAATTCTAAGTAGTGAATAATCATGATTTATCACATCCAAAATAAATTATATATGTATGGGTATATATATACACACACACACACACACACTGTATTTCTAAAATTCTTACATGCTTACACATTTACATATTCCCATATTTTGTTTAATGTATACACATTTTTAATATAAAAACATAGTTCTCTTGAATATATGCATGCATGTGTGGGTATATATGCACAGTATACACACATATATTATGTACAACTTTTGGATGTGATTAATCATTTGAATCAATTCTTAGTAAAAGTTTAGAAATGTAGTCGTTCTTCTCATTTTTAAATGTATATAGTTTGTAGTCTATAGGTTTTTCCCTTTTAATTCAGTTATATTATAATTAAACTTCAAATTAAATTAGTCTTCTTAGTTGTCTCCGTTGTGTTTAGCTGAAAAAAAAAGGTTATAGCTAAATTTTACTTAAGTCTAATGTTATCTAAAAAAAAACCAACAACACAGCTGCAAATTATGACAAAACATTAATTATATATGCGTTTATTTCTTTATTTTACTTCTATTTTTATTTCTTCAATTAAAAGTTGAAACTATTTATCAAAGCTCTAAAAAGGACTCAAAAGAAAAAAAATATTGTTCATTTAAATTAGTCTTTTTGAGGAGAAAATTATTATAGACTATGAAAGGCATTACTTTGAAAAAAGGTCTAGGTGATTCAACTGAATTATATTTAATAGCTTAATGTAAGACTTCCCTTAAAGGACAATGGTTATGAAACACTAATAATGAACGTGGGTGTGGGTAAGAAGTAATATGAACTATTAAAACATAGGTAGTTACCTTGAGCTAGATATAATAAAGGAATTATTCATGTAAGTTACATGTGCATATATTGAATGTGAAGCCATCCTTAAAGCGGGTATCTCGACTGCCGAGGGAATCTGAACCGCAGTGTTTTCTCTCTCTGTCTCTCTAAAGTGCTTTACACAAAATACGTGCTTTGTGTCTTAAATGAACAAGACCTTATCTGGAGAGTTTCCTGTTGCCCTTCGGCCTCTTTTTAGATCGCCTCACATATTAACTGCTTTTCTTCCACAAAAACACATCCTTGAAATACTTGACTAAATAAATAAACATAAAAGAATCCATGAAAAAGCCATCCGTTGCACTAGTACACAACAAAAAAAAGTTTTAACTTCCACTACTTATGTATAGTTCCTTTGCTCTTACTCACACTACCACAAAACAAAATAACTGGTCGATTTAGGATTTGATTGTTGTACTAAAGTAGCGCAGCTGTTTATAATACAAAAAAAAGTAAATTTAATATCTGAAATATCTGACATCTTAAGTAAATGTGAAGTCAAATGTAATACCTGAAACAACATTAAGTGTACAAAAATAAAAACCCATACACTACCAGTTAGAAGTTTTAATGAAAAAAACCTCTTCTGCTCACCATGGTTGGATTTATTCAATTAAAAATACAGTAAAATGTCAAATATTATTTATAGAGTTTAAAACAGCTGTTTTCTATGTAAATGTAATTTATTCCTGTGAGATCTTAGCTGTATTTCCAGCATCATTCCTCCAGTCTTCAATGTCACGTGATCCTTCAGAAATCATTCTAACGTGCTGATCTTGGTCATTTAATTTTAAATTGTAATAATAGTTTACAATAATCAGTTTTATTGCATTTTTGATCAAAAAAAATTAGCCTTAGGAAGCATGGATTACTTCTTTTTTAAAAACGTAAAAAACAAAGAAATTGAACTATTCTGATGTTTTAGATGGATTTTATGGCTTCGAAACAAACATTGCTTTTCTGTACCAGAACTAACTGAGACGTTGGGGGAGATCCACGTCTGTCTTCTTCTAGTCAGGAGGATTTTAGCTCCATCTTGTGTCACTAAAAAGCATCGCTGTGTCTAAAAAATTAATAAAAAGTCCATTAGTGCACTAAAATAAATAAATGGTAAAGTATCAAAATATCCAAATGAATATAATAAATAAAATAAATGCAATCAATATATTAACCCTTGTGCTGCACTTAAAGTTTTTTTTTATTCCATATTAAAAATTGCTTGTACGTCTTTCATTATCATCAGCAAATATCTGATTAAATCTTTTCGTCATCTTGTCTCTATGAATTAGCACATGCTCTTTTGTTTTTATTTAGTGAAAACAAAAAAAGGATGACTTGTATTTTGGCAATAACCCAACAAAAATATATTTAAGGTAAATGGTGCCAACAATTTATTATTTTTATTTAAAAAAAAAAATGAGTCAAATAAATTTAACGTTATATAACGTTTGTTATATAAGAGCTAAAATTAATTACAACCACAAAAAAAAGTAAATTCTGTACATCTTTTTTTCCAGTGTAACAACCACCTAATTTTTTGTAACGAAAGCTGTTTCGTTATTGTTGGCTTTCTAGTATTCCCTCTGTGCTACACAAGGCTATGTGTCAGTGTAACAATGGTTTGTGGAGTTTAATTATTGTTAAGCGTCAAATACATACTGAGCTTTATTCCATAATCAAACCATTTATCCACACGTTTAACGAAACCCACTCAGCAGGATCCTTTCATTAAGCCTTCACCTAATTAATATCGATTGTACGCCTTGAATTTGTGTTTGATGAATGGTCAGCCGTCAGCAGACGTATGTTTGATCTCTGCACTGTATTCATCTGTTATCCGAGCGGAGATGGTAAATCTATTCCTGAAGGAAGTCATTACAGTAATCTACACTGATGCATTACTTGTTTCTCTGAAGATGGATGTCTCAGTCTTGGACTCGTGTTCTTCCTCTGGGCTTTGTCGGTGGTATAAGGCCGGACTTGCTTCCTTGAAGATGGATCTTCCAGTCGAAGACCTTTTTTTAGTCCTTTTTTTCCCCGAGTTTCTTGAGGTTGTGTATTCCCCAGTGAAGCTCTCCTCTGGCTTTTTCCCCTTTCAGTCTGATATTATGCATTTTGTATGAGTAGAGACCTCTTTTTCTCTTCTTTATCTGACAATCTTGTTGAATCTTCTTTCAGAGCAGATTATTTACTGCATAAAATTAATAATAAAAATACATTAAAGATACGTTATGGGCATATTTATATTCATATTTAATGGTAGTTTATTATTTTCATTGCATTTAATGGATCATACTTTTAATCAAATATTTGCCATGGGATTTTAAATGCTATTTTCTCAAATTCTTCTGAAACATTTTGGTCAAATAAATTATTTAGTCTCAGTGAGCAGAAGAGACTTTCAGCTCGTGTATACGTGCGTACAGACATGATAAACAAGAAGATAACATATTAGCAGATGACCATAAATATAGAAATACTTGCAGCAAGGATTAACCGATCCATCCCAACATATTACTTTTTTATATTATTTTTTTTTTTTCAACTAAATGTAGTCTTGTGAGTAAAAGAAACATTTTTCAAATACATAAAACAATATTAATCTTTATATACCATGCATTTTTAAGCAAGTAACGTCAATGTTAAACCAAACAAGTTTATGTTGTTGACAGAGCATGCAGCCTAATAAAATATTTAACTGGTTAACCTGGAGGTCATGTGCATTATAAATGTTGGCTAAATAACTTACAATATCATCAAATAAGCTATGCATGGTTTTACCTGATTCACCCTACAATTGTCAGGATGACTTCATATATTTTAGGTCAAAGAGGTTTGGCTTGTTATAGAAAAGTGTGTCAATCTTTTCTTCTTATGTAAACTTTCGGTAAACATCACCCTTTAACTTTTTTGTCACTTTAGTAACTTGTAAACGTCATTAGGAATCGTGTACAGTCGGCCTCGTGCTCCAAATAAACTGAGGTAATCGTTTGACGCGCATTCAGTCTTTCAGATGTTTGACTGTGTCGTTACACCTGGACAGAGAGCTGGCAATAGATGTAAACGTACATCACCGATAATAACTGAAGTGACTCCGCGTATCTCAGAGAGCACGCAATTTTTGTTCAGATCTCTACGCGCGCGCTGCCAGAAGTGCTCCGTGATTGGACAAGCGCTGGCACCTGATGACGTTTTCAAGCAAGTTTGACTTTGAAATATGAATAATATAAAGTAAAGGTGAAAAAAAAAAACTTCGTGTGCCAGCATTTTATTTTTTTAGGTGGGGAAAAACTATTTTAAACAGTCAAAGGTTCACATTTAGGTTCCATCTCTTTAAGAAACAACCCCCTTAAAAATATTTAAATAAATAACAAAATAAATAAAGCATACAACCTAATTTCTTTTGTGTAACACAAAGCTGTGGTTTGCCATTGTCGTTAGCTGCAATACTTATTTATTTTTTTTCAAAATGATTAAAGTGTCACAAGTTCCTTACACTGTTCCTGGTTTAGCGCATTTGTAATGTTTTGGTGAACTATGCATTTAAGTACGATTGATGAAAGCCACAAGGTGGCGTGAAATCACAGCAAAACCAATTTAATATGAATATAGTGAAAACGTAATGGTTCGTTATTTCAAGGCAATTATCGTTAACATTTCAAGCATTCATTTGGATTTGACAGCAGTGTTATTTTAACATCTTTGTCATAATAATATAGTTTTTATTAATATTGTGAACATTTTGTTTTCATTTTAATCTGAATGTTTTAGTAATTTTGTTCTTGTCATTGTTATTTTGTTATATTACACCTTTTTGAGTAGAAAATAATTAACCCCAACATTAAAATGATTGTTATTCGGGTCAACAAAAGCCTATGTTAGAAGACGATTATTATAATTATTTGTATTATTGAAATTAGCAAGTTAACAGTATGATCGTAGTATAATTAGCAAGGTACTAGAATGATAAGCATGTTGCTAGCATGATTTAGACAGAGTAGAAGCTTATGAGTTAAAAGGGTTTAGAAATAGCACATAGAAGGGAAGTTTGGTCGTAGCTCTGGAGCTCTAGGAGGAGATGTGTGTCAAAATTTGGCTCAGAAGCCAACTTAATACATTTAAATAGTACTTCAGTAAGTTGTAAGCTAACTTAATTAGAGATACATAAAAGTAATCAAATGTTCACCACTCATGTTCAGTCACAATTATGAGAAGCTTCTATAAAATGTAATTATAAATGCATAAAATCTAAAGCTTCCAATCAAACTAAAAATAACAGAGAAAATCTTTCGTTAGTGCTAAAACATCGATACCAATCACGCTTCAACACACAGAATACAATGAACACGTTCTTGTAAGATGAAAATATAAAACACGTTTTCTTTATTTCCTGTATATAGACATATACCACTTGAGATTTGGAGAAAAGCACATATGAAGGCTATTTTATGATGGATCTCATCAGACAGCTGAATGCAGAGACAGAAAAGTTCTCAATTACAAATAGTAAAAAAACAAAAACATTAGAAATTAAATCCTAAACGTTTCTAACGCAGTTACAGAAGTCTGTCGAATACCAACTGTCTGCAAGTGGCTAATAACGGTTTTCATCTGTACACGAGAAAATCTGTACAAAATAAGAGATCTACCATTCAATAATAGATGGATCATAACAGTACATAATATGTACAATATCAGATGGAGCCATTTAGTAGGGGGACGCATACTAAAGGACACTTTGCAGTTGTATTTTCTTTCATGAAACGAAACGGAAAGTGAAATTCACCACAATGAAAGCTTGCAGCTGGAAAAAGAACGCAAGTTATGCTATTGACACCAGCGAGAAAAATCATCTTTCGCAGACTACGTTTTTAGATTTTTGCACTACAGCAAAAAGAGGAAGGAGTTTAAATAAAACCAAAAAAACCAAACAAAACCAAAAAAAAAAAAGGTTTGGGGGAGAGAGAAAAATAACATATTTATCTATTGGAATTTGCACATTCAAATCGGACAGACGGGCTTATACAGGCCGAGAATAAAAACCTGCATCGTGAGATCACGGCACGGACGAACGCAGAGAGAGAACTGCACCGTAGCTCCGACCAGGCCAAACCCAATGGGAGTTCAAACAATGGTTCAGAGGGATTCGTCCTAAACCAAACCCAAGCAAACAAACGAGTCAGAGAAAGTCGTTCAAGTTTATCAGGAGAACTTCTCTTTTGTCAGGCTTCTCCGGGTCCCGTTCTGACCGCATTCCTTGTAAGCGAAACCAGCAAATATCAGATGAAAAATACTTATTTTCCCATCCATCTAAAAAGGCACTCTATGCAAATATAGGCTTGGTCGATAAACTGGGTAAACAAACCGTTCGGTATTGCCAGTTAAAAAGCTTTAACGCCTGTCTAAAAACTAATTAACCACCGTAAGGCCACTCACCATTGTTTGAACAACCAAAATCTCCCTGGACGAACTTATTGCCAAGTATCTGGACAAAAACGGAAGGGCTTTTTGCAAGCGTGACGTGAAATACACACCGAGCCGGTTTCATTTTTAAAACACAGAACCACAGAAGAGAGCGAAACCTCTCTGCCTCCGAACAACCTGAGAATCGTTCGCTCGCCCGAATACAAGTTTGGTTCAGCTTAGAGGGATAGCTCACCCAAAACTTAAAAATCTGTCATTAATTACTCATCCTCATGTCGTTCCAAACTCTTAAGATCTTTGTTCATCTTCACAATGGAAATTAAGATTTTTTGATGAAATCCGAAAGCTCTCTGATCCTGCAAAGATGGCAAGACTACTGAAACGTTCGCAGAAACGTTGCATCGTTAAAGCAAATCAAATTTTTACGTTTTGCAAATACTTTTTGTGCACAACGAAAACAAATATATTTAACAATTCTCTTCCATGAGTTACCGTTGTTTTGAAGAGTATCTTTACACACGTGCGAGCTTTTCCCAGAACATAATAATCGTAATCAGTGTTGTTTCGCTACTTACATTCTGGGAAAAGTGCGAGCATGTGTTTTGGTACTCTTCGTGATGTGGAAAAGAATTGTTGAAAAAAATTTCTTTTTTTTTTTTTTCTTCTTTGCGCACAAAAAGTATTTCTAACTTTAGAAATTTAAGGGTTGACTCACAATGTTTTACTATTTTGCGTTTTGGGACCAGGGAACATATCGGTTGCATTGCTGTAAATGCATGGCCAGAGACTTCTTGGAATTCATCAGAAATATCTTAATTTTGTGATCCTGAAGATACACGAGGATCATGCAAGTACTAAATGGGAGTTCTGGAAATTTCCCTGAAAGATAAAAAAAAGAAAGAAAAAAAAAAACCCATGGAAAGTTTCCAAAATTTTTGGAACATTTTCTGAAATTCACTGGAAATTTTGCAGCCCTTGTTTGGAACGACATAAGGGTGTGTAATCATGACAGAATCTTCATTTTGGAGTCAGCTATCCCTTTAACAGAGAGAAACGGACAAACGAAAGCGGAGAAGAGGATGAGTCTGGAGTGGAATAGCATGGATCGAGGGGATCTGGGCGTGGATGTGCTCCGGCGCGGTCGGTTCGGGACGGGATGGGTTAGTGTGTCGAGTGCTTGTGGGTCACACCGGGGTCGTCCTCTGTCGCTGTGCTGAAGGCGCCGGCTGAGACTGGTCTGATCTGGGTTTGGGGCATCTGTGGTCCTCTAGTGGCCGTCCTGGGCACCGATCATGTCCTCGGCACGCCGGTGCGTCTCCAGGGCCTTCACGGTGGAGGTATCCTGAGGCAGCTCAGACTTGCGTCGCATCAGGGGACGTTCTTTACGCTGGTCTCTGTGGATCTGCGGGGAGAGTTGCAATAAATCAGCGTGATGACATTAACACAGAATATGATTATTTTTAGTGCTGACAAATGATTAACCGCAAGTTTGTTTACATAATATGTATATGTATTCCACTTATTTATTATGTGTGTATATATATATATATATATTTATATAAATAAATACACACATATACAATCTATATTTTGAAAATATTTACATGTATATATATATATTTATATTTAATATTATATATAAAAATATTTAATATATAACACTTTTCTTAAGCATATACACGCATGTGTTTGTGTTCATATATACATAATAAATATACACAGTGCACACACATTTTATGCGAACAAAAGCACTAATTTTATTTGACTTATGTAAAGCACTCTGAATAATTGCTATGTAAATAAACTTTGCCTTGCTGTTATTTCTCATTACAAAAAGAACTTTAATAATAGTATATAATAATACTAATATAATATATATAATAATAATTTTTAACAAGTGTTTTTCTCAAAGCTGACCAAAATTAAACATTTATTGTTTACAATCTCTACACAGGAAAGACTAAATAAAAAAATAATAATACTCAAAAAATTTAATGAAAGAAAGAAAAATCAGCAAAATATGAAGATGAAATTCTCTGTACAAAATACTAGAAATAACAGCACAAATAGCATTTAATGATTTATAACGTTACAAACTATTTCTATTTCAAAATATTCATATCAATAATTTTTGGTTTACTTTCTATTCATCTGGAAAACACAGTTTCCACAGAAATACTGAGCTGCACAACATTTATAATGATCAGAAATGTTTACTGAGCAGCAAATCAACACATGAGAATGATTTCTGAAGGATCATGTAAAGACTGAAGACTGGAGTAAAGATACTGAAAATACAGCAGTGCATCACAGAAATAAATTACCATTTAACAGATATTCAGATAGAAAACAGCTGCTTTAAAATTAAATAATATTTCATTTTATTTACACACACACACATATATATTATATCTATTATTATGAAATATTCTTTTGTGTGTGTGGGTATATATATATATATATATATATATATATATAATATATTAAAAAAAAGTTTAAATGGTAAAACATCTTGTACCTGAGTGGCTTCTTCTTCTACGGTCTTCTTTAGCATCATGACATCCTCGATGATTGGCCCGTCTGTCTCCATGTCCATCGGACTGCTGAGGCTGGTGGAGTCGATGTACATGAGAAACTAGAGCAGAAAAAGCCATCAAAACCTCTGAAATACTACTGATTACATGCAACCATTTTAAATAAAGACAAACGCACATTAATACAGTCTGCAATAACAATAGCAGTTAAGCATGTCAACTGCCAAAAATAAATGTAAACGTGTTCGTACAATAAAATTGTAACAAGTGCACAACCAATGTAAGTTTTGCAAACATTGTAAGAATGATTGAATATATGAATCTAAACGAATGAGAGAAATGCTATTAAACTGGTTCGTCTGATTGACATCGGTGTTATCTGCAGGTCTGAGTTCTGCCCACACAAACTCAAAATACCGCGGTATCAGAGCCATTTACCTGTGGGTTTGATTTGGCGAGATTCTCAATCTTTATCCACGCCTCCTCGCGCTCTTTCCACTTGGCCTTTTCTCTAATGTTCAGAGAGAAAGGAAGAGTTTAGGCAAACGATCGACTCTAAAAGTCTGAGAATGTGAAAAAAAGAGCTTCCTACTTGTTCTTCTCGGCCCTGAACTGCTGCGTGCAGTCGTCGAAAAGCTTCTGATTCATCTCCATGAAGAGCTTCAGAGCATTATAGATCAGCCCGTGGATCGTCCTGGCGACAGGAAGAGGAAGTGGCATCATCAGAAAAGTCAGT
The DNA here is from genome assembly GCA_034779775.1 of Enteromius afrohamiltoni. Taxonomy (NCBI): domain Eukaryota; kingdom Metazoa; phylum Chordata; class Actinopteri; order Cypriniformes; family Cyprinidae; genus Enteromius; species Enteromius afrohamiltoni. The sequence continues at coordinate 18,836,034 of JAUYWG010000057.1, forward strand.
AGAAAAGTAAAATCATGTACTTGTAGAATAATTTTACTCTTTGTTTGGTTAATGACAAATGCTTATTTTTTATATAAATTTCGATATAATGTACAGTATGTTAGGTTATATAGGCTCCCTCTCTCTCTCTCTCTCTCTCTCTCTCTCTCTCTCTCTCTCTCTCTCT
>JAUYWG010000057.1:18843199-18874371 GCA_034779775.1 Enteromius afrohamiltoni
TATATAATATGTATAAATTTTACAAAAAAAAGTTTCATACCTTCCTAAAATTTCCAGTAGTTCTGCTATTCCATTATGATGTTCTGTTTCATAGATGAACCTGTGTGGAGATAAAACATCAATACAATCATATTGTAGCTTTAAAAGTATATTTTTATATGTGTGTGTGTGTGTGTGTATATATATACACACATGCATATATAAGAAAAAAAATCTATTTATGAAATATTAAAAAGTGAAGTTTCACCCAAAATACTAAGTAGATCTAATGTTACATGTTCTTTTGTTGCCACTGTCCTAGATTTTACCCATTTGTCAGTAAGAATGTTTTTACTAATTTAAAAGTAGACACTTTACTTACATTTAACTTGCTTTCTATGGACATAAAATCACTTCTGTCAATTTCTTTTGATGTGGACATCTTAACGTCTTTGGCCCAGTTAACTAACTAAAAATCGGTTCTGAAAAAATTATGACTAATATTTTGCAATATTGCCTGCACTATACAAGATTTAAAGGCATTGCAAGCCCTGGGTAATATTTTGGAGTCTCACCTATAGAAAATGTTATTGATCTGTTTCCTGATGTATGCTCTGAGACCCAGGAACTTCCCATAGATGCGATGGAGAGTCGTCTTCAGAAAGTCACGCTCTCGAGGATCTTCACTGTCGAACAGCTCCAGAAGCTGCAATCAAATCAGACACCCATTAATCAAGCTTATGGGATGTGAACTGATCCATTTTTAGCACACAAGTCTTGTGTAAACATGCAAAAACAACTTGACCCACAAATAAACATTTGCCAAACCAAAAACATATTAATGCAGGGAACGTACAAACACATTTCTTAAGTATATTAAATAAAACTGCACGTGGTATTTGTGGAGTCTTACATGAGCAATTTGCCATTTTAATGACTTAACGATTAACTGACTTTAATGATTTATTCAATACTAAGCGATTGTGAACCAAACAAATGAACCGGAACACATATTTAAACACACCTGCAACACAAACTTTTGGTCGATGTACTTCTTCGCTATGTTTGGCTGAAAGTCAGGTGATTCTAAAAACCGCAGGAAAAATTCATAGACAAGCTGTGGAAAGAAAAATATGTATTTGAAAGGTGCATTTTAAAATGTAAAACTATTTCTAAGTACATTAGCAGTCAATTATACTGCATCAACAATAATAATAAGGAATATTACTATTACTGCTACCAATTTCATTATAATTAAAAAACGTAAGTGCACACATTATTGACACATATTTATAGGACTTTTATTGTATTGCAGTGAAAAAAATATTGTAATAAAAAGATTTTGTTAACACGTAATAACAAGTAATAATATTACATTATATATGTACCATTCAAAGGTTTGGGATTTTTGTAATGTTTCTGCAGTAAAACTTGCCAAACATTATTACAATTTAAAACAGCTGTTTTGATTTAAATCTATATTAAATTGTAATTTTATTCTGCAATCAAAGCTTAATTACTCCAGTCTCCAGTGTCTTCAGAAATCATTCTGATATGCTGTTTTGCTGCTGAAACATTTATTTATTATTTTCACAATATTCATCAGGACTCTGATTAATAAAATATTAAAAAGAACAGCATTTACTTGGTAACACTTTATTTTACGGTTACACCTATTAGTAGCTTATTAGCATGTATATTACTAGAATATTAGCCATTTATTAGTGATAATTAAGCATATATTAATGCCTTATTCTACATCCCTAATCCTACCCAATACCTAAACTTAAAGGAACAGTTCCCCCAAAAAAGACTCACCCTCGAGTAGTTCAAAACCTGTTTCGAGTTTCTTTGTTCTGTCGAAAACAAAGGAACATATTTTGAAAAAACATTTGTTTTGGGTCACCATTGACGTCCATAGTATTTTTTTTCCCCCTACTATGGAAGTCAATGGTAACCCAAAATAGTCTGGTTTCAAATTTCAGCAGAACAATGAAATTCGTCCAGATTTGGAACTACGTGAGGGTAAATGACAGAGTATTTTATTTTTTAACTACCTTATTAATTAATAAGCAGCAAACTATGAATTTACTGAAGGAAAAGTCATAGTTAATAGTTAACAAATGTTACCTATTCTACAGTGTTATACTGTAGTTATACTCTTTTATGACACATTCATAAATTACTTCGCTGCCACTTTAATGCATCCTTGATGGGCGGCATTATTAATTTATTATAAACGTCCAGGTGTTCACCTGCAGGTGAGGCCAGGCTGCTTCTAACGTGGGTTCGTCCTCTTCGGGGTCAAACTCTGCTCCGGTTGGGTTGGATGATGGCGGTAACGTCCTAAACATGTTGACCGCAAACTGAAACAAACAAACCACATTCAACTTCAACAGTACTAAAGAAAAACGTGCATACGGAAGCATATCTGATTACTGAGAACAGACTAAAGGAGTAAGTCTTCATCAATGATCTGTTCATTCAGCTTGCTGATTAATAAAACGTGGCAGCACATGCACAAATTAATCAGAAGCGCAGGTTTTAATCCTCCCAAATGCAGCACTTTGAAGTTCTTGGCTTTAATCATCAAAGTGTGTGTGCGTGCGTTTAAGGGTACGTGATGCAGGAAATGTGCTTGAGAACATATTATCATGCTTATTTCGTAAGTCCATTTGCACTTCGATAGGCTTGGGCTTAACATCAGCTGTGGGCTCTAATAAATATCAAAGAGATGTAATTCAGCGCTGGAATAACTACAGCTGGCAGAAGCACCGAGGGCAAACGCAGGTCAATCCACGCTCTGCTGCTAAACGCAAAGCTGTCGGACAAAAAAAAAAAACCTTAAAAGGACGGCGAAACAACAGATCTGATTCGGAGGAGCCGACAGATTTGCCTAAACGCTCAACACAACCTTGTATGGCTGAGCGATGCGCTATCAGAGTTTTATACAGCACATATTCACTTCTTAGACTTCTCTAGATCAAAATGTGCACTATCTGCATCTCAGCAATGGATGCTCTGCAGTGAATGGGTGCCGTCAGGATGAGAGTCCAAACAACTGATAAACGCATCACAATAATCCACAGCGCTGCAGTCTATCAGTTAACATCTGGAGAAGACAAAAGATCAAACTAATCCAGCATTAAAAAGCTTTTAATATATTTAATGAGTTAATGTTCATAATCCATAATAACAGTGAAAAAGTGTTCTGGTCTGAATCAGAAGACAAATCTTAACAGTCCAAAACTGCCTGGATTTTGAATTGAGAGACAGCATGAGATGCACTTTTTCAATAAACAAAGAGTTATTACGGACAGTTAAAAATGTCTTAACGCTGGATTAGTTTAACCTTTTTCTCTTCTCCTCAAGTGCTGTGAATTATTGTGCTTTTACCAGATGTTTAGACACTCATTCTGACGGAACCCATTCACATGTATTGCTGAGACGCTGATTTCTACAGATCTGATGAAGAAACCAACTCATCCTGATCTCATATGACCTGAGAATGAGGATATTCATTCATTTTCCTCAAAACGGTTTTCATTAAGAAGTCTAGAAATCAAGTCATGTGACCCCACAGCACAACATTTTTTCATCATATAAATTGAGATTTATACCTCAACTTCATCTAAATAATCTTTCCACTGATGTATGGTTAGGATAGGACAAAATCTGTCTGATACACAACTATTTGACAACCTGAAATCTGAGGGTGCAATCTTTACTTAAAATCCTAATGATTTTGAACGTATCATTTTGTATGATTCTGACCCATACAATGTATTGTCGTCTATTGTGACAAATATACCTGTGCTGCCGATGAGTACTTCTGTGCTCCGGGCTCATGTTTTCCGGCATCTGTGTGTACTCACCATGTGCACCACCTCCGGATAGATGGGTTCGGTGATGACGTTCCTGTTGTGAGTGATGTACTCCACCATCTCGCTGAGCGCCGCCCGCTTCACTTCCTTCCATTTCAGGTCACTCAGTGGGTCGGAGACGAAGTCGAAGAGAACGCAGCACTGACGCAGCTTCTGCACGAATAACTTCTCCTGCTCGGCGGGAGGAACATCTACAGGGATGGAGAGAGGGGTTAATACAGCCCTAACATCTACTCACTGGAAGGATTATCAAAACTTTGCTGTTTTTTCATTTTGTATTCGGTAGCTCTTTTAGTGTAATTGTAGAACTGTTTTTGATCAAGCGTCAGAATAACTGCAGTCATATTTCCAGATGAACTCTTACTGGACTTGATTCTCCATCAATCATTTTCTAGCACAATCAGTGCGTCTCAAATCTGATCCTCAGGATCTTTTGAGGAGCGTTTGTTTCCATAAGCTTTACATTTCCCGTCCCTCAGCGGAGCAATGATCTTCACAAGCCTCTAAAACATCTCACATCTTCAGAAGAGATTTCAGTCAGCATTTCATTATATATGTTTGGATCATTTAAATCGAAGACGTATTATTTGAGGTGTATTTAGGGCATTTTATGTCAGTGTCTGTTATAAAGATATCACTGATTTACATCACAAGCAACAGAATTTATCACATACAAATCAGCATCTCTACCAAACTGCACAGTTTGAGCCTCTGAATAAATCTGAGCTGCTTTTCCTGCACTTTCTTAATATATAAATGTGTCAGTTGTGATACTCAATTATGAAAAAAAACAAACACACACAAAAAAGCAGACTATTATTTCATATTCCAGGCTTTCCAGAGTTAAAGTGATGTCACAGCTGCAGGGTTTTTCCTGTTTTATTGACGTCAGACAAACTTCCAGTATATTTTGGGATTTTCTGAACGTTTATATCGCGTGGTTTCCTTTAAAGCTGCATTTGACCAGGTGACTGACAGGTGAGTGGGCGGCTCTTCGGTAATGTCTGGGATTCATCAATTACCTTTTTTAGTCACTTCTGATGCTTCCATACTGATAACAATTATTTTGTGGTGAAGTGAATACTACAGAAAAATAATAATAAATAATTATATTCAGGCAAGAATTTCCAACAAAAAGTACTTAGTACTTTTAAGCTCGTAGGCCTATATTTTACATAGAACAGTTTTTTTTTTTACAAAGATTAAGTTAATATCCAAGTCATGTTCCACTGTTCCCATCATGCACTTAGGCATGAATAAGGTAAACAAACACATCCCAGTTTTTCAGATGTATGTATGTTTTACGGTTGATTTTGTTGTTAGGGTAAATAAATGACCGTTGTTTACTCAAAATGACCCATACTGAAACACTACTCAATGATCGCCTCTTTCATTTTGTATTGTGTGCCAAGTATTCAGGTCATTCAGCTAATTACTATATTAAAGGGGTCATATGATATGGTTTCAAGTTCCAAGCTGTCAAAGTAGAGATAAGATCCCTAAAGTTGCATTTTCAAAACCAAAGAGATTTGAGTTATGACTCACTCCCCCACTCCAAGTCGGTGTTATTTTCATAACGCTGCAAACATATTTATGCAAAGAAAGAAGCCAGAACTATTATTCTCGCTGTAGTGTTGTGAAAGTAAAACTACTTTGTTTGAGCTTCCAAAAGAGGACACAACCAGAAATCAGTGGTTAAGTTGGTTAACAACACTGTTCCAGAACAGCTGAACACAAATATTAGAGTGTGTTCAGAGAATTTACTGAGGACTGGTTCCTGAACCTGACAGAGCGGTCTATGCTGGCTGGAGAGCCGGTGTCCCTGCAGAGCTTTGCTCCAACCCTAATCAAACACAACTGAACCAGCTGGTCAGGGTCTTCAGGATTTTTTCCAGGGGTGTTTAGGGATGGAGCAAAATTCTGCAGGAGAGTGGCCCTCCAGGATCAAGGTTCCCCACCCCTGCTATTAAAAAAGCCAATTCTACCTCTGCAAGGACACTTTGGCGCTTATGACTCGCAACCTTTAAGTAAGTAATGTTTTCTTATTAAAAAAACCTGCTACTCTTCTGCCACATCCTTTCAGCATTCAGCCCATCACAACACACTGGATAGCTGGCCAATCAGAGCACACCTCCAATTTAAAGAACGATGAGCTTTGTACAAATCGACCTGTTTCAGGAGGAGAAACAATGTACAGCATGTGGAAAACATTACACCAAATACACAAAATAATGCTCTTTTTAGTAACATATGTCCTCAACATATTACCTTAAAAAATATTAAGAGGTCTACTTTTACTGAGTAATATTTACAAACTGTGGCTCAGTGAAATAGAAAGAAATGTCTTATCAAACTTAGTTACTTAGTTCCTTTGCTAATTTACCATTTAATTAATTACAATAACATTAATTACAATAAATTAGTTATTTAATTCCATGTGTACTTAAAAAAAAAAAAAAATAGGTGAGCAAAATCTTGCAAAATAAACATTAAGGGAATTGTGCTTGTTTTCTTCAGTGTATATCTAAGACATAACACTAGACGGACTTGATCAGGAGAAAAAGTGTTTGTTTTCCTCTCCGCTCTGGTCCTGATACTGAAGCGTGATCTGTAAAGGTCACGCCTGTGAGAAACTGGCCTCACACTTCCTTATATGCACATGGGAGTGGTGATTGTGGTTTACATGTGAAAACAGCAGTGCAATGACATTTGAAGCACAGACGTCAGCGATGACAGCTAAAGCTTTTGGCCAGAACTGATTTGGTGAAGCTGAATTTATAGATGGCTCAATATAATTCAAGCTCAGTTGCACAGATCACTGAAGAAAGCATTCACACAAGCCTCCTCGGTGCGTAGCATGCATTCATTTCTGTGTATTACATAATGCATCCCATAAAGCAATGCAATCCACTTATTTTTCCAGGCGACAAATGAAACAAAAGTCATATCGACTGTGATTCTGACAGCTTGATTCATTTCAATGTTTATCTGAGATAATTACAGGAAACCACTTATTGCATTAAACGCGAATGCATTGTGTCAGTCTAAAGATGCTTTTAAAGCAACCCAAAGAACATTATCCAACTTCTCAGGTAATACTGGTTTGCTATGTTAAAAAACACTATGTAATATGTAGCGTAGTGAAGCAATAAATTAAAAGATGATTTTTTTCTTCTGGTAGATTGTGTAAAAAATAAGGTCAGTACTGTAAAATGCAAGTCTCTTCTGCTCACCCAAGAAGGCACTGGCTAAATCACACCCAAAAAAAAGTAAATATTATTGCAATTTAAATTAATTCTATGTGAATATCTGTTAAACTGTCATTTATTTCTGTGATGCAGAGCTTGAATTTTCAGCGCCAGTACTCTAGTCTTCAGTCACATGATCCTTCAGAAATCGTTCTAATATGATGACTTGCTGCTTGAGAAACATTTCTGATTATCATCAATGTTAAAAACAGTTGTGCTACACAATATTTTTGTGGAAACTGAGATACACTGTATTTCTCAGAATACACAGATGAACAGAAGTTCAAAAGAAAAGCATTTATTTGAGCTATAAATCTTCTGTAATATTTATTAACACTGGTGCTTTTGATACTGATATTTATTTGTTTGTTTTTGTTCTACCCGGAACTTTTAAAAGCTAGTGCATCACAAATTCCTAAGAAATGCTACTTGAAGGATCACATAACACTGAATGATGGCGAAAATTGTTTTTCGTGTATTTTATGATTAAACAAATGCATCCTTAGTGAGCAGAAGAGACACTAAATGCACTGGATTGTAGGATACAGTATCTCACACGGCGATATAGTGCACAAATCAAATAGATATCGTATGCATACTTGCACAGTGTTCACAGCATGCATGCAGGAACAGTAAAAGCAGCATGTTACGAACAGAAAATAATCAAACTGAACCAAAGCGCATGTCAAAGTTGCTGCACGAGCTGTGTGAATGTGAAGTGAAGGATACCGTTTCTCTGCGGCTTGAGCAAACATGCATTCTTCCTGGAGCTGTGACCTCACTTCCCCTGACATCAGCGCTCTGGTTAGGGGGGATGGGAGGCTAGTTAAACAGACCCCCTCCTCCTTAACCAGCGCATTGTAAACAGAGTCTTTTCCCCATTCACCCGAGCAACATGCATGCTGTGCTTCCGTGCATCAGATGCATGTAGTGTGCATGGTTTATTACGGCCAAAGACGTTGCATAAATGTCTCAAAATACAGACTAGGCAGCTGTAAACCTAAGAGGTCTGAAGCTGTTTCCAACGGCTCCTAACAGCACAAATTTTTCTGTCTTCGTAACGGTGGCCACAAATCAAGGCATAGCAACCTTCCTCGTCGGTCTCTGCCTACACAAACACAAGAAGACAAGCGTCTCACCTCTAAAGTGCATCAGGGCCACCGGCTGAAAGGGCCCGTTGGCACTCGGAGCATCCAAAACCATCCTGGCCTCCTCTTTAGAGCATGTCAACATCTACGGCTCGGATCGGGCACAAGACAGCTAGGTCGAGCTGTTAGCCTCCATTTTAGCACAAACACTCTCAGCAGAAAATGAAGCTCCGCTGCTGGAGGGAAGCAGCTAGTTAGTGATGTCACCCGTCGAAGGGAGGCCGCTGATTGGCTGGAGTAGATCATATGATCTCCAGCAGAAGGGAGGCTGCTGATTGGCTTGTGGGGGCTGTGGGTTTGAGTGTGTGATTGGTCACGGAGCGAGCAGAGAGCTGGTGAAGAGCAACACTTCAGATCTGCTGCAGACCCTAAATAACTGAAATGCACTGTGCTGCTCTCGTACGACTTGCAGCTGTAAGAAAAGTGTGTGAGCAGATGTAAGATGCACATCTGTTCTAATTTTTTTCCATTTTGAATTTCTAATTCCATTTTAACAATATTAATGACCAATGAAATGTATTTTAGTCTGTCTTTTTATTTTTTTAACTATTGATCATTTTAATAATTTGTTTTTAATATGAAAATGAGGTTAATCAACAATAGCGTCCAATGAAATATGCATGACTTTTTTCGCTATTTGTGTTTTGCGTTTGAATTTCATTTTTTAATTAATTGAAGGCATCAAAACAGGATGCCTACTCAAATTAATTCTGATAGCGTTAACTATTCAATAGCTAATTTGTCAAATTGTAAAAAAAAAAATGTAATAATGGTGCCATAAAAATGAATTTTATTCTATTTTTTCAAAATTCTGTTTTACATTATTCATTTTCTAGATTCTAATATTTAATCACAGAATTATTTATTTAAAAAAATGATGCCTAATCAATTAAATTAAATTATTATTATTATTATTATTATTCATTAAAATTTTAACAACATTGATTTGTTTTAATTGTTTTATAATTTAATTCATCTTTTAAAATGCGGGCCCAACTTACTCCAGCAAAAGATCCCCAAAACATTTCTTTTCTGTTTATTGCATTCATTAGAGACTCATACCTTGCACCATACAGAATGAAAAACCCAGCAACCACTTACAACATCTTAGCAACCGCTTATTACCACCCTAAAAAACAATCCACACTGACCTTGCAATCGAATAGCAACACACTAAACACTGGCGCCCATTCACAAAAGCCCCGCATCACTCTGACATCATCATCATCATCACGCTCTTATGTATCATGTTTTTGAAAAAAATGCACAGCATCCTGATCACTCTCAGTACAGTAAATCTGTCGCTTCCTTGAAACACATCCTTTTGTGAGAAGCATCGTCTCCTGACTTCACCTGCGCCGGAAATAAACGCCCTGTCTCGCTGATGGTAAATAAAGAAAAAGTGATGACATAACAGTTTTTGACAGCAGAAACTGTGCTAAGAGGAAACCACAGCTCCACACCTGCAGACACGCTCAGAGACGCAACACACACACACACACAACTGACACTCGACAAAACCAGTAGTACTTTTCCTATACTATACTCCCTCAACTGAGAGAAATCAATACAGGTTAGTTAATACTAACTGTTGGTGGTGAGGAAATTATGACAAAATTCAAGTTTTTAGGTGAACTATATATTTGTAGCAATAGCCTAAGGTATTTAGTGAATTTCCTACCATAAATATTTCAAAACGTCATTTTTGATTAGTGATATGCACTGCTAAGGGCTTCATTTAAACAACTTTATTTATTAAGCTTTCATGATATACATCTCAAAAAACGTACCGGTTTTGAGGTACAAGGTCATCTATATATATATACATATATATATACACACACACACACACACAGGATCAATAACTGGTCAGGTGTGAGAAAATAAACAAAGGGAAATATATATAATATAATAAAATGTAATAAATGTGCAAAGGGGAAGATAATGTATTATATGAAGGTATGACACACCACAAATGAGGATGTGAAAGCAGCTTCTTCATAACACCAGCTATGTGTGTATGCACTTGATATTAGTTTTATTAAAGGATTAGTTCAGCCAAACATGATCGTTCTGGCATCATTCACTCTATCATTCCTTTCTAGCTTCCAGTACGTTTGACTGTTTTCCACGCAACTGTAAATAAAAATGACTTAAAAGGCTTAAAAGCATCATAAGACACACAAAGCATTCTTAAAGCATCATCCATTCATTTCTGTGCTCATACAGCAGAATATCACGATGATGCACGCGTCATATCAAATTGCTCATTCTGTTCCTTTTTAATTAGATGCATTATTATTATGCATTTATGAAAATGTATATGCTGTCGCTCCGACATTCAAAATGTGACAATATTAAAATAAATAGTTATAAATATATCTGTGTGTGTGTGTATGTATAAGATGATCATAAGATTAGCTATTCACATACACACACACTGTTTCTCATGCTCATCAAGGCTGTATTTATTGGATTATAAATACAGAAAAGAAAATGTAATATTGTAAATAGCATTGCAATATAATTTCAACAGTTTTTAGGTTTCAATTTCTTTAGAATATAATTTGTTCCTGTGAAGAAAAGGCTGAATTTCCTTCAGTTATTTCTCTTAATCAAAATTTTGATCTTCCATTAATTGTTATTTATAATATCCAAAACAAAAGTCTATGTTTATACAGTACATGTTTGTGTAGTGTGTATATTTATTATGTTTATATAAATACACAAGCACACATGTATACATTTAAGCAAAATATGTTATGTTTATATATTTAGTATATTTACATAATTAGTGCTGCCAAACTACTAACAGCATCCAAAATAAAAGTTTTGGTTCACATAACATACATGTGTGTACTTATTATGTATATACAGTATAACCACACACACACACACAACATATTTAAAAACAAATAATATTTACGTGTCTATATTTATATTCATATAATATATATTAAATATATATATTTCATAAACAACACATTTACTGAAATATTTACATGCATGTATGTGCATTTATATATACATAATAAATACACACGCATTATGTAAACAATCTTTTATTTTGCTATATATTTCTATACTATATATACACTATGATATAAACTATATTAATATATATTTATACATGTTAGCACAAATGTAAAATATCTACTGCATGCGTGTGCATAAATGACTTGAAGAAAGGATGTAATCGAGCCCTTGTGGGCGGGGCTAAGCAATATTCACCAATAACATTGCAGACCTCTTTTCATCAACCAATCGAATCAGTGCGTCTCACCTTTGAAGGCGGGCAGTTTCTGCAGCTCTCGGTTGTTGCTCAGACTGAATCGTGACGAGCTCGGCCTCTTCTCCTTCTTCAGCGGAGTCTGAGACCCGGACGCTTTGCCCTTCAGCAGCTGAGTGGTCGGAGGCACGCTGTTAGCGCCCTTCTTATTCGAGCCCTGATGGAGAAAAACACCTCACATTCTCAGCTCTCCAACACGGAGCAAGTCACGAGAAAACATTAGATTTTTTTTTAACGCGCTCATGCAATTTTTGCAGAAACATAAAAAACACAGAGGGAACATTAAATAGGGCTAAACCTTTCAAACAGCAAATCAGATCCATAAACATCCTTGTTAAATATCTTTAGCACAGATGCAATGTTTGAACAGTATCATATTTTTGTATTATATATTTTTTAACACTTTACAATTCAGGATTAAAAATGTTTATTTATTTATTTATTTTTTTTACAGTTGTTCAAACGTGTTTTTTCAACATTTGTAACTTTTTTGCAACAAAGCTTAAACAATAAAGTTGCACATTGTAAACATTTTTTTTATTTGAAACACTACTTTAATGTTATATAATATAAGCTTGAATAACTACTTATATAACTTTAATGTTATATAATAAAATAAGCTTGGCATTTTTTAAGCATTTATGTGTATTGCTATTATAGTTTAATTTTATTTATGCATTTTTTTTTTTTTGGTTACATAATGTCCATGGATGTACTGTGTATACTTTATATATAACATGCATACACCATATATTTTGAAAAAAAAATTACATGCATGTACATTTACATGTATATATTATACAGAAATAAAATCACATCCAAACTAAAAGTTTTTGTTCCTATAATATACGCGGTTGTACAGTGTATATTATGTGTGTGTGTGTGTGTATATACATACATATATATATATATATGCATTTACATGTATATATTTGGATTCATATATTGAATACGTAAACAGTAAATTTTTCTTAAATATATACAAGCATGCATTTGTATTTGTAAAAGCATAATAAATATACACGGTACACATATACTATGAGAACAAAATTAATAGCGATGCATTGTTTGACAACACTTTTAAAAACGTATTATATTATATAACAATTGACAATAGTTGCACATTTTTAGCATATTTCTATGTTTACAATTGATGACTAATAAACATTTTTAGTACTTTTTAGGGGTTGTGGTTTTAATACAAGGTTGCACATTTTTATGTTTCTTTTGTTTTATTCATATGCAAATTTTCATCACAGTAGCAGTCAATGCATTTGCGATGTTTCCGGCATCTATCAGTCATACTGCATTACTGACAGCATGTTAAGCGTGTTAACGTCCTATAACTGTAACTACACATTTCCATTCATAAATCTGCTACAACGCATCACTGCATAACGTAGCACTTCTGACCTTTAATCTATGACCACATTCCAAGTGTACCAAAAAAAAAAAAAAAACAGCCTGGACATAAACTGAATAAACAAAACACGCAAAACACAAACAAACTCACATCTCTTCATTAAAATTATTTAACGAGACACACGCATCTCATTTTTAACATTTGCATTGGAGATAACAGCTATTTATATAGAACATATGCTAATGCATATAATATAATTTTAAATAAATATATATAAAATAGCACATTTTAGTAAAGTACCTCATGCTCTGAGTTCTCCTGCCCTCCTGTTTTGCTCACTTTTGCAGATTTTGGTGAATCCTATAAAGAAAAAAAAACAACAACATAAAACTCTGTCCTTACATTTCCCCCCTCTATAAAAAACTGAAATGAATCAGTATCGGCTAATAAAAACAAACCATCTCACTGACAGCTAACGTTAATATTAGCAATCCGGCTTAAGTATTTAATGTCCCAATCTGGACTCCAAGACCAAATTTAACAAAACGCTTGCTATTTATTTTGACAGGAAAGCGTTTTGGACAGTTCAGCTCGCATTTGGGTGAAGGGAATATTTCTACAAACGATAAATCATCTCTATTACTTCGCTAACAGGCTAAAGTTAGCTTCGCCGCGAAACTGAAAACCGACAAAATAAACTGCTCACAAATACGCATGTAAAGTCGCGTAAAGTGCTTTGTTTCGCCTCCAGGGGTGTAAATCGTTTAAAGTTTATAACCTAGAGTGAAACCCAGCGCGATAAAAGCCAGTTAATGATGGGCAAAGCTGGAGTTAGCATACTTGCTAATGACTCGAGCTGAGAGCTGCCACTAATCTGCCGCTTCGACTTTAGTACAAATCCGCATTTTGCGCACTTTTACAGGTTTTCCTCCGCATTCAAACACGGCAGGTTGTGTCTCACCTTGTCTTTCTTGGTTTTATTCGGCATGGCACTCATACGCGTGTGTTTCCAGCCTGCAGACAGTCAATGAGAGCCGCTGTCAGTCAGTTTGTGAGTGTGTGTGTGTGTGTGTGTGTGTGTGTTTTCACACACTCACACATTGGCAAACTAAACTGAACACATTATGATGTGTGTAAACTAAATCTGCACCTTCCTTTCTGATGCACTTTAGTTTGATTTTGATGATGAAATTACTTTTTCACAGAGCGCTCTTTTAATGCAATGGTGTGCTTTTATTATTTTGCACAAAGGAGAGCATTAATTGCTCAATGTTGGCATTCAATAATGCGTGCATTGGAAATATTATATAATTTATCCTATCTTTATGGACTCATGATCTCTCTAGCGTCTGAAATGTAAATTGTATTTTGTATTGTTTTGCTGCCATCTGCTGGACACTCTCTGTCTCTCTACAGATAACAGTAACAGTACATTGGAACAGATGCGAACAATTTTATATGTATTTTTAGTAACATTTACAATAATAAAAAAAACTTTAGCAAAAGTTAGTTACTTCTTTAGTAACATAAAGAAGTGTGACTGTAAACATTTTTGTTTTTAAACAACACGTTTGTTAGTAACGCTACATTATATTTTAGCTTTTTATAAATTGTTTGGGTTTTTTCTTTAGCAGCAATTTATAATAAATAACATTTTTTTAACTTTTTTAACGTTAAGTAACTTAAATGTGTTTTTAAACATTTTAGTTTAGTTAAGAATAAATACAATGTTTATAAACCTTTTTAAAAGCATTTTTATGTTAATGTTTCTTTTGTAATTTTATGTTTTCAAAATGATATATTTTTAGAATTGCTAAAACGTATTTATTTAAATCAAGAACCATATTCATACAGTAAAATACAATTATGAGTACACATCACTGTAAATGTAATTTCATTTAGGCCGTTTAATGTGTCTAGTCAGGATGGCTTTGAAGTTTGCACTTTCAATGTAACAATGTTTTTGTGTGTCAACTTAAAAGCACTTCATGTTTTCAAGTTGATGGGCGGGTCAATATTTTTTTGATTCTAGAAATGTTTTAACGATACATAATTGCATGTTCAATTAAATTTACTGTACAATTTACTTTACAATTAAAAACTGTAAAGGTCCTAAAAAATCATTTGATTTCTTAACACACAATGGTTTTGTATTTTGTTGTGTAGTGGTGAAATGTAACCTGAAGGAGAGTTTTATCTGTGCATCATGAACACATCGCCGTCAAAAGATCTGATATGGCAAGCTTTATTTCAGGATCCTGTCATGTCAATAATACAGTATCTGTGTCCCTTAAAAAACTCAAAATCAACACTGGAATGTTAATCAATCAATAAATACAAAACAAAATGCATACACAACTCAAAAAATAGAAATACAAAAAAGGAATGACAAGAGGTTTCCGTAAGCTTTACCAACCGAACAGGAATGAACAGGAACTGCGATGTGGTCAAGAACAAGAGTAATTTATAATCTGAACAATAATCTTTTTACAGAGCTACAAACAGGAATGGCCAAGCCATCTCAGTCGACCTCCTCCATACGAGACGTGTCATCGTCTCCCTCCAGCGGAGGCATGTCCTCGACTGGAGCCGAGCTGGGCTCTTCTGTGGATAGATCGTCCTCGTCGATGCCTGAAATAGACAGAAAAGGAATTAAGATGTTTGCTTTCCTATTGCAACCTCATGCATATAAAGCAAGGATGTGACCATATCACATCTCACAACGTGACAGTGTTTCCCACAGACTTGCACAAATTCATTCTCTGGCAGCGTGAGGCGCTGGTGTCATGGTAGAGATTAGGTTTCCCTGGTAACAGTGTACACAAAGCAGCCCTCCACTCTAAGCTGCTTAATCAGACATTTTGTGCAAGATGCACTGAAAATTACATCCTAAGCTTTCTTTCAGAAATACGGTGAAGTCAAACCCTGGTGAAAATCTATTTGTGGCAGTCAGTTTTGATATCGCTGGCACCGCCACATATAAATCAATGTTTGGGAAACACTGCATGATAATATCGCGATATGAAGTCCACGGTATGATATATAAAATAAGAAAAATTAAGAATTCGAAAATGGTAAGGTTACATTATTCAAGAGCTTCGACCGATGTTCATCCCTAAAAATAAAATAATAAAAATCAGTGTAGCCGAACGATATACTGTCTCAGTCGAAATCACACTCGCTCTGGTGTTTCTGGAAGCCAAACTAATTATGATTTTGTATTATTGATATTCCTATGACAGTAATAGCCACACATTGTAAAACAACAGGACTGTAAAAAAATGAAAATGAATATTCCATGGGTGAATTATTTTTGCTTTGCACTACAGGAATTACAATACTTCTCCAAATTTCTACACTTGAAAGAGATATTTAGAATCTGGATTCAATTAAACCGTTAACTTGAACCAGAAATTCATACAGCACTTTTAAGCTTTTTTTCCGACTCAAACTGCAGTAGAGCTTTTATTTTGAAGGAAAACTCCAGTCTATGAAACAAAAACGAGCCTTGCAACAAATCTAGTGAAAGGCTGTAATAATCAGCCAGGATTGTGTTGCCAAACTGAATAAACAAGTTCACTGCATTCAGTCTCATAACTGCCCTTAGATTGACAGGCTTTGTGCTAGGGCTGAATGATATTCTGTTTTGACATTGACATCGCGATGCGCGCGTAAGCGACAGTCACAGCGCCGGAACATACGATGTGAAGGGTAGAAGCCCATGGTGTATTAAGAGAACGGTAGCACACAGTAAACACGAGTTTGTTGTATGGCTTGTTCCTGGGGTGTTCCGCGTGCCTGCACAGTGACTGCTCACCCCTCACAGCCAACATTCACTGCTAAAAATGTGCGACGAAGAGGATCTTTGCATGAAGTGTCAAAATCACGCTGCTAATGAACCCGAATTTGCACAGCTCGTCAGTGCACAAGGGCTCTGCCTGCGGCTCAGTGTGAGATCACGCACCTGATGGAATTTACTGCTTACAGAACTGACTTTACTTTACATATCTCGTGATGATTATCATGCAGCCCTTATTTTGGATACAAAAAGGATGATGCTGATGAATATAAATAAATTTGTATACATTTGTACACATCGCAATATATATCGCAGGAAAAAAATATATTGCAATGTAATTTTTTCCCAATATCGTGCAGCCCTACTTTGTGCTATCGTCATGTGCCCATGATGACACTACATGAGTCTCTGACCCACCTAGTCCAAGTTTGATCATCCTGTAGATGCGGTTGGAGTGTGTTTGTGGGTCGTCCAGCGTGAAGCCCGAGGAGAGCAGCGCCGTCTCAAACAGCAGGATCACCAGATCCTTCACAGATTTATCGTTCTTGTCAGCTTCTGCTTTCTGGCGGAGCGTCTCGACGATGGGATGGTCCGGGTTGATCTCCAGGTGCTTCTTGGCCGCCATGTAGCCCATGGTGGAGTTGTCCCTCAAGGCCTGGGCCTTCATGATCCTCTCCATGTTGGCCGTCCAGCCGTATGTGCTTGTGACGATGCAGCAGGGAGAAGAAACCAGGCGGTTTGAGACGGTGACCTGATGCAGGAATAAACGGAGCAGTTAGCAATCACATGAAATGTGTAGATGTGCACAAATGCAATGCATTTAGGGGTTTTCAAACTAGAAAATCAGTACTAAAGATTAAACTAGGTAAAAATATGATTAAAAGAAATGTTTCCTTTCTGATTAATTTTTACAATATTAATTTCTCACACTTTTTTTTATACATAAAAATATATAGCTGCCACTTAAATCATTTAAATTCACTGCGCAAATAATATAAATACAAAAAGGATTACAATTGTTAAAATTCATATCAGACTGAATAAATATAAATGAGATCACAATAAATAGAAAAGAAAGTACTGTACAGATAACAGTACAGTACTATAGTGTGAGGGAAAATGTAAATGTAACTGAAATTATATATATATATATATATATATATATATATATTTCAAAATATATAATGTGGATTTATCATTTTAATTTTTCTCCATATATATTAGGTCTTTATACATTAAAATATACATAGCAAATTTTTAGGTATGCAGTGAATTTGTTAAAATAAATAAATTGTTAGCAAAATATTTTAATAAAATATTTAATAATGATATATTAATTCAATTAATTTTTTAAATAAATTTTCTAAATAAATAAAACAGTAGTTTTAGCATGAGTGAAATTTTAATATATAAATTCAATATGAATTTAAATAAAATAGAACAAAAAATGTTCCATTCCCATGCTAATATTTTACATATTATTTTATAAATAATTTTAAAATAAATACATAAATAGAAAAAAAAATAAATAAATAAGACATAGAGAACTAAATAAATAAATAGAAAAATAAATAATAAAAAAGTGTCACTAAAATAATTTATAGATATATATTTATATATATATATACTGCATAGTTTTTCTACATGAAACTATGCAATTTAGATTGATGGTTCATATTTGGGAATAAAAACTGAAAAGCCCTGGTTAATTTGATCTTTACCTTCTCTACTTTCTTCTCCAGGATGTCTTTCATGATCTTGCACAGGTTCTCAAACTTAGCCTTCTTCTCTTCCTGCTTCTTCTTCTCCTCCTCATCCTCGGGCAGCTCCAGACCCTCTTTGGTCACTGATACCAGGTTTTTGCCCTCAAACTCCTTCAGCTGCTGGACGCAGTATTCATCGATGGGCTCGATCATGTAGATCACCTCCAGACCAGCTTTGCGCAGACGCTCTACGAAAGCAGAGTTGGCCACCTGATCTTTGGTCTCACCTACAGAAGAAGCAGGCAGATGTTAGTTGAAGTCATTAATACAGTGATTTCCAGAGCATAGTGAGGTCAAGGCTTGCACACCAGTGATGTAGTAGATGTGTTTCTGACTATCCTTCATTCGAGTCACGTAATCCTTGAGGGACACCATCTCGTCTCCAGAAGCCGATGTGTAATAGCGAAGCAGCTCTGAGAGTTTCTTCCTGTTCTGAGAGTCTTCATGGATGCCCAGCTGACAACAAAATATAAACATTTAATATTTATTGCCATGTTCACAGACAATTTATTTAAAAGATGTTATTTAGTAAACACTTTCATCCAATAACAATGGAAGCAATCTCAAAAACAGCAATGATTAACACAAGTGCTGATTCAATTAATTGTTTAAAAAACAAAAGGCAAAGAAAGCTGCCTCAGATCCATCTGTTTTGTATAAAGTGCTATAAAAATAATGCCGACTTGAGTTGAAGCACTTCTACAACAAAGCTTCTGTGTCTGTTTATTGGATATCTGATCTGGACACTCACCTTCATGTTCTTGGAGAACTGCTCGTAGAACTTCTTGTAGTTGTCTTTGTCCTCTGAGAGTTCGGTGAAGAGCTCCAGACACTTCTTGACCAGGTTCTTGCGGATGACTTTCAGGATCTTGCTCTGCTGAAGCATCTCTCTGGAGATGTTGAGTGGCAGATCCTCAGAGTCCACCACACCCTTGATGAAGTCTGGAGAAGAAAAGACGGACCACATTACAGACCGAGCAAAACAAACAGCTCTAAAGCTTTAAGTTTGTGGGAAATCTGGCTTGGTGTCTGCATGATTCTGTGTTGGATTCAGAGACTTACTAAGATACTCTGGGATGAGCTCGTCGCAGTTGTCCATGATAAAGACCCTGCGCACGTACAGCTTGATGTTATTCTTCTTCTTCTTGTTCTCGAAGAGATCGAACGGAGCTCTGCGAGGCACAAAGAGCAGGGCGCGGAACTCCAGCTGACCCTCCACAGAGAAGTGCTGCAGAGAAAACAAACAGACAGAGCGATGCTTAGTATTTCTTAAAACATGATAAGTAATGCAACGATAAACATTTTGATAATCAGCATGTTGCTTTGTTATTTTGTTGTTTTTTGTCTATGTCTACATGGTTTATTAATGTTTTATTCATTATTTTTGGTTTATTTATTTGTAGTCATTTTAAAAACAAAAATTGCAATTAATCATTTTTATAGCACTTATATATATATATATATATGTGTGTGCGCAAAATATTTGTATTAAAAAGACACAAGTATTATTCTCTTCTCTTTACTACACTAGTTTTAGTTAAGATTTTCTCTGCACCTTAACAGCCAGGTGATCCTCCCAGTCGTTAGTCAGGCTCTTGTAGAACTCGCCGTACTCCTCGTTAGTGATGTCATCAGGGTTACGGGTCCAGAGGGGTTTGGTCTTGTTCAGCTCCTCCTGGTCGATGTACTTCTCCTTGATCTTCTTCTTCTTCTTCCTCTTTTCAGAGCTCTTGTCACCATGGTCCTCATCGTCTGAGCCCACGTCTTCGATCTCGGGCTTGTCTTCGTCCTTCTCTCCCTTCTCCTCCTCCTCCTCTTTCTCCTTCTCCTTCTCCTCCTCCTCCGCCTCGTCGTCGCTCACCTCCTTGTCACGCTCCTTCTCCACCTGAAATCAACAAGATGATTTCACCAATGTTACCAATATTTAATTCGTTAATCTTTTTTATATTAAATAACATTAGAAACATGTCTACTAAACATTAGAAAAACATTTGTATGTTTAAGAAACCTTAAATAAAATATACATTTAATTTGTTTATCTGCATATCACTGCTCAACATCAGAGAAGCGTAAACTTGTGAATGTGCTGCTAAATTATTGAAATATTAATTTGATCTCAGGGGGACTTTTTAAGTCAGATGTGGTGTGGCTGACACAGCTGCTGGGGAATGCCTTATTTTAGCGACTTACGAACAGTGTGATGGGGTAGCCGATGAACTGAGAGTGCTTCTTGACAATCTCTTTGATCCGTCGCTCTTCAATGTACTCCGTCTGATCCTCCTTCAAATGTAGAATCACTTTTGTGCCACGACCGATCAGCTCGGCTAGACAGAGAGCAAGATCTCCGTTAAACCTCAGCTCAGTCTGAATATAAATACGAAATTCAATTGTAGTTTTTTGACAGCACTAAATCAAACGACACTCACAGCTGTCCACTTTAACAGTGAACGATCCTCCTGCTGACGACTCCCAAGCGTACTGCTCGTCATCGTTGTGTTTGGTGATGACCGTGACTTTCTCGGCCACCAGGTAGGCAGAATAGAAACCCACTCCGAACTGACCGATCATGGAAATGTCCGCTCCGGCCTGCAGAGCCTCCATGAAGGCCTTGGTGCCGGATTTAGCAATGGTGCCCAGGTTGTTGATGAGGTCAGCTTTGGTCATGCCGATGCCGGTGTCCACGATGGTCAGTGTGCGATCCTGCTTATTGGGAATGATTTCGATTTTGAGGTCTTTTCCTGAGTCCAGCTTGCTCGGGTCTGTGAGACTTTCATAGCGGATTTTATCCAAAGCCTGAGGAAAAGTAAAAAATATTTCATTTAGTTTAATGTGTTTATTAGATCACATGAGAGCCTGGGGGACCAAACAGATATATTTGTAGCAATAGCTAACGATACATGGTACAAGTCAAGATTAGTAATTTTTCTTATATGCCAAAAATCCTTAGGGTATTAAGTAAATCCTGAAAAATACATGATACATGAAGATATTCAAATAGTAAGAAACAGATATTCAAATAGTTGTATCTCAATCAAATCCTAACAACCATATATTAATAGAAAGATGAAGTATTCTGTCAATTTAAGACAATTGACCCTTATATGGTCTAGGGTCACATTTAAGAACCTGTAATAAGACGTAATGTAATGTGCATCTTTTTTATTGTATTACTGACTGTTTACATGATTTACTCAAAGAAAAACTACTTGAAGGCTACATCATATTTTTATTAAAGGGGTCATAGGGTGCTGCATGCACTTTTTCAAGCTGTTTGGACTGAAATGCGTGTTGGGAGCGTGTGTACACAACCACCCTACAATGATAAAGATCCACAGGTAGTTTTCTTTTAATTTAATAAAAATAAGTTGCCCCTTCTGAGATCAAGCCATTCTCAAATGTGTGTCGGTGTGACGCACTTCACTTTATTGTTGTTTAACAAACAGTCATTTTAAATACTCACTTTAGAAAATGACACATAGCCTTGAATTATTTGTAAAAGTAATATGTAAAATTATTTTTTTATAAGATTTATAAATATGAATATTATTATTTTTAAATTGCTTGTAGTGTAATAATGTAGCGTAGTAATAAAAATTGCAACCACTTTCAAAAAAGGCATCAAGCCTCAGTATATTTTCAGTATGTAAAATGTAAAATTGCTTACACGTAAACACGTTTCCTCAAGCAATGTTTATACCTGAAGAATTGTTTTTTATGAGTTTGGATCAATTTAAAAAGCAATTTGTTGTATCGCTTGCAACATGCTTATTTTTTGTTCATTTATTACTGACTACACAGCCACCACAGTCTCAGAACAGAATATGCAAACGCTTCTCTGAAGCAGTGTTTACGTAATGATGGCTTTAATGATGGTTTTCTTATGTTATTTAAAAATTATGAACAATTTCTAACTATTAATAATTTAGTTGTTAAAAGTTTTACAGCAAAGCAGATTTTCCATGGTGTTGTCAATAATAGTATGCAGACCGAAATGTTGCTATTGTTATTACTGTGCTACTACTACTTTCTATACTATTACTCAATCATGCATTACACAGTTACGCACATCTGAAGAGTTGGAGATGAGCTCCCTGAGGAAGATTTCTTTGTTGGAATAGAAGGTGTTGATGATTAGAGACATCAACTGAGCGATCTCAGCCTGGAAGGCGAAGGTCTCTGCTTCCTCCTCCATTGGCTGGTCATGTGCTTCCGGCATCTGTGCATGACAAACAATATATATATAGCATATACACAAAATTCCACAATTAGGCTGCTACACCAAAGCACATATTTGAGTTATTATACATGACCAGCGTTCATTTTTAGGATGCTTTTGGCTGATTAATGTAGCATGCATTACTGTACAACCTTCCTAAACCAATTAAAGACTCAAAGCATGGTTTAATTCAATTGCAAAAGGGTTCTGCATTAATGCTATTAATATGTACAAAGCTGAAGGGATTGCTCGTGGTCCGGGAACAGCTTGTACGAACTCTAGCGCCTCCTGTCGGCCAACCGTGCTGTTGCAAGCTTCTGGAACCTACTAAACTCTTGACGTGCATTAACATGGAGCGCATCACTTCAAATCTCACTCTATGTGGACTACAATGCAACTAGCTCAGTCATTAAAAACATCAATGCACTCTGTTAAACTTTATGCATAAGTCAATATGCATGTATAAAAATCAGAAAAAATTTAATTGCACTCTTTAACATAAGCATGCATGTGTAAAAATGATGTCTACTTTCCTCGAATGCGTACATAAGCACCTTTATTGATCGCGAATCTTGTAAAAGCGTCGCTAAATCTTCCTGAGGTAAAACTGATGAACTCCAGATAGTCTGAGGACTTGTTCTTGGTAACGTTACGTTAACGTTAGCACTCAACGCATTAATTTAGGAAATAAGCCGATTTAAATATACTAACAGCAACTTAATGATTTAAAACACTTCATATTTGTTAAGATACAAGTAAACAAATGCCGTGTAAATGTGTATTAGCATCACAATTGTTAAAAGAGCGTTGACGAATGAATGAAGAGCGAAAAACGTCGAATATCCTCACAGCATTCGCGTGAAAAGGAAAATACGTTTAATAATAATGTAATATGATGTTATTCTGATTCTATATTCTTACCTTGAATGGTTTATAAGAGTGAATTAAATGAAGCGATTCTCCGTTAAGCCTATAAGAGTTTTCTCCTCCTCCGCTGTCACTGAGCTTTGGGAGATCCTATCGCGTGCGTTACGCCAGCGGCGCGCTTTTATACATCCTGACGGGAGAGTTCGAGAACGCGGACGCTCCAGAAATCTCTCGAATCTTCTCATCGCTTTCCTATGGGCGCAGGGGGAGGGGCCTGGCTGCCAATCATTCGCCGCCTCAATTTCAACCGTTTAAGGGGGCGGGCCAAGACCGAGGGAGATGAAATTTCTAGATTACTTGGCAAATAAAGACTGACTCCAGACCGTATTTATCATTATTCATTTATTAAAAACATTCAGGTCAGGTTAAAAAAAAACAAAAAAAAAAACAGCTTATATAAGAACAGCTCAGAAAATTCAATTTTCTGATACAGCAACTACACAAAAATAAAACACTGCTAAAAATTTTATTGGCTTGTTAATGATAACTTTGGGATGTGGAAATAGTTTTTTACAAAAACAGTAAATTAAATACATTAACAGTTTAGTGTTATTTACACTAAAACTCATTAGTCAACTTCCTCCATTCTAGAACTGTCATCGTCACCCTCCAGAACTGGCATATCTTCTTCAGCGGGTTGAGTAATGTCTTCTACAGCAGAGTCATCATCGTCAATGCCTGAAAGAGAAGAGATTAAATATAATTAAGTAATTTCTCCAATGATATTTCATTTGTGACTACGCCCTTAACAGTAAAGGCCACAGAAGAACCATTTTTGGGTCCCCCATAAAACCTCGATCGACAATTCTTAAAAGAACCTGTTTTGTTAGTGTTTTCATTAGTTTTATTAATGATCTAAAGAAAAGTTATTTTCCATTAAAAATAACTTTTAGTGCGATTGAAAGTCTTTATGAATTATACTAGTCCTTTGTAGAGCCATCAAAGCCAATAATGATCCTTTATTTAAATATATATATATATATATATTAATAAATAATGGTGGACCAACCAGTATGTTAGATGATTCTTAAAATAACATTATCAGGTGTCAAAATCTAAATAACTTTTTCTTTTAATAAAAACCCTTTAATGCATAGTATATATATAAGTATATTTTTACTGTTATCCAACTTACCAAGACCAAGTTTGATCATCCTGTAGATGCGGTTAGCGTGTGTTTGTGGGTCTTCCAGGGTGAATCCAGAGGAGAGCAGGGCAGTTTCGAACAGCAGGATCACCAAGTCTTTCACTGCCTTGTCATTCTTGTCAACTTCTGCTTTCTCTCTGAGGGTCTCAACAATGGGATGGGCGGGGTTGATTTCTAGATGCTTTTTAGCAGTCATGTAGCCCATGGTGGAGTTGTCCCTCAAGGCCTGAGACTTCATTATTCTCTCCATGTTAGCTGTCCAGCCGTATGTGCTTGTGACGATGCAGCAGGGAGAAGAAACCAGGCGGTTTGAGACGGTGACCTGTTTGGATGCACTATCACTTAGTGACTCTGAAGAGTATTCACTTCAAAATCATAGTATAGTATGCTAACGTACCTTCTCAATCTTTTTGTCCAGAATGTCTTTCATAATCTTGCATAGGTTCTCATATTTGGTCTTCAGCTCTTCCTGCTTTTTCTTCTCCTCCTCATCCTCAGGCAGCTCCAGACCCTCTTTGGTCACTGATACCAGGTTTTTGCCATCGTATTCCTTCAGCTGCTGGACGCAGTATTCATCGATGGGCTCGATCATGTAGATCACCTCCAGACCAGCTTTGCGCAGACGCTCTACGAAAGCAGAGTTGGCCACCTGATCTTTGGTCTCACCTTTGGAGAAGAAGAGAAAGGTTTGTATGTAATTGTATGTTAAATAACATTTAAAAACGAATGAACTGACTACTAACCAGTAATGTAGTAGATGTGCTTCTGACTGTCCTTCATGCGAGACACGTAATCCTTGAGGGACACCATCTCGTCTCCAGAAGCCGATGTGTAATAGCGAAGCAGATCTGAGAGTTTCTTCCTGTTCTGAGAGTCTTCATGGATGCCCAGCTACAATTGGGAAAAGCCATTTTAGCTTGGAAATATTTCAAAAGTATCTCATCTATGATTTCAATAACTATCCAAAAGGCACACACACACCTTCATGTTCTTGGAGAACTGCTCGTAGAACTTCTTGTAGTTGTCTTTGTCCTCTGAGAGTTCGGTGAAGAGCTCCAGACACTTCTTGACCAGGTTCTTGCGGATGACTTTCAGGATCTTGCTCTGCTGAAGCATCTCTCTGGAGATGTTGAGTGGCAGATCCTCAGAGTCCACCACACCCTTGATGAAGTCTGGGAGGAAAGTTTAACTTGTTAACATCTGAACTAGCATCAAACTGATATCAGATTTTATTGTATTTTCTAGGAAATGTTAGCAAATGAATTCCTGAGACACTTACTGAGATATTCTGGAATGAGCTCCTCACAGTTGTCCATGATAAAGACCCTGCGCACGTACAACTTAATGTTGTTTCTCTTCTTCTTGTTCTCGAAAAGGTCAAAAGAGGCTCTTCTGGGTACAAACAAAAGAGCACGGAACTCCAATTGGCCCTCAACTGAGAAGTGCTGCAACAACAAGACGATTGGTGGTTTAAAAATAAGAATATTGGTGGTTAAAAAACAAAATGATTGGTGGTTTCAAACCAGGATTATTGGTGGACTAATCATCTAGTCTACTTAATAAGAACTTCATCCATTTTTGACTCAATATTCCTACCAACCTTAACAGCCAGGTGATCCTCCCAGTCGTTGCTCAGGCTCTTGTAGAACTCGCCGTACTCCTCGTTAGTGATGTCATCAGGGTTACGGGTCCAGATGGGCTTGGTCTTGTTGAGCTCCTGAGCATCAATGTACTTTTCCTTCACCTTCTTCTTCCTCTTGTTCTGGCCATCTTTGGTGTCTTCATCTTCATCGGCGCCCAAGTCCTCAATCTTGGGTTTGTCTTTCTCTTCACCGGCCGCCACCTCCTCCTCCTTTTCTCCTTCTTCAAGGTCAACCTCTTTCTCTCTCTGTTTCTCAACCTGCAAGAAAATAATGGATGCTTTATTTGTTCAAGTTGAGAGCAACCAATGTTTGCAGTTCTGGCACCAAAGTACAAGCACTTACGAAGAGCGTAATGGGGTAGCCGATGAACTGAGAGTGCTTCTTCACAACTTCCTTGATGCGCTTCTCCTCAACATATTCAGATTGATCTTCTTTAAGATGGAGAATGACTTTGGTGCCACGTCCAAGGGATGGGCCTGCAAGTCCAAAGCAAATGCACATGTCAAGTTCCAGTACTTTTATTTTTTAAAAACCCAATAAAACACTCATAAGGGGTCATACCATAGTCTGGCCTCACTGTGAAGGAACCACCAGCGGCAGATTCCCAGATGTACTGCTCGTCATCGTTGTGTTTGGTGATGACCGTGACTTTCTCGGCCACCAGGTAGGCAGAATAGAAACCCACTCCGAACTGACCGATCATGGAAATGTCCGCTCCGGCCTGCAGAGCCTCCATGAAGGCCTTGGTGCCGGATTTAGCAATGGTGCCCAGGTTGTTGATGAGGTCAGCTTTGGTCATGCCGATGCCGGTGTCCACGATGGTCAGTGTGCGCTCTTTCAGATCGGGGGTGAGTTCAATCTTAAGGTCCTTGCATGAGTCGAGTTTGCTAGGGTCTGTCAAGCTCTCATATCTGATCTTGTCCAATGCCTGTTTGAAAGATATGCATTGAGTTATTGTGAATTTTGGAACAAAGGCTGGTGCATAAACTGAGAATGTATCTTACATCTGAAGAGTTGGAGATGAGCTCCCTAAGGAAGATCTCTTTGTTGGAATAGAAGGTGTTGATGATCAGAGACATCAGCTGAGCGATCTCAGCCTGGAAGGCAAAGGTCTCGGTGTCTTCCTCCATCATGGGCTGTGTGGCGTTCTCAGGCATCTGCAGAAAAGACACAAAATAAGGATTATAAATAATGAAACCGAAAATATAAAGCATTAATACATTTCACTTGATTTATTTCATTTAAATAGATGGGCATTTTCTGAACTTACTAAATACATATGCTGGAATGATTTTTTTTTTTTTTTTTATTCCTTTACAAAATATTTGTACATAAACAGTTATGTGGTACAATATTCTACTTATGCTCTCATTACTTTCATCACTGCTTTAAATTTTTTTTGTCTTACTAATGAAAGTTTTCAACTAAAAAGTTGATGAAAAACTCTTTTCAAAATCAAAAATCAAATATCAAATCAGTGTTATTTTAGTATCAAGACAGTATTTTAGTTTTTAATATTTTGAATTAGATTTTATTTTTATAGATTTTTTATGTTTTTCATTTTGTAGTTTTGTTGTTTTAAAATATGCCAATATATCATTTATTCATTCATTTTTATTTCAGCTTTATTTAGTAGCCTACCTCAAGTTAAATTAAATAAATAAAAAAATATATGTTCCTT
Source organism: Enteromius afrohamiltoni (assembly GCA_034779775.1). Lineage (NCBI taxonomy): Eukaryota > Metazoa > Chordata > Actinopteri > Cypriniformes > Cyprinidae > Enteromius > Enteromius afrohamiltoni. Next base: position 18,871,287 of record JAUYWG010000057.1, read on the forward strand.
TGGAAAATGCTGAAATAAGTGGGGGTTTCTTACTTATTTTTTTTTTAAATAATAATATCAGTTATTACATTTCAGATTTAATTTCAGTTAACTATAATAATCCTGTTCCAAATACAGATGACAACTTTGATGACATATAAATAATTGTAAATGCTAATTTATATATAATCTGCAAACTCACAAATATTTAATGTAATCACTACATCCTAAAACTGTAAATTATTTGAAACCAAAAAGGTGAAAAAAATAAAATAAATGTTATATACTGTCAGCTTTCAAAATATAAGTTAATTGCTTTTGTCTCTGGCCAAAAGCCTTTAAACGAACGATAGTAAAGCGACAGCTGATCCCATTGAATCAGCAGCACATGTCCAGCACCTGTCTCTCATGTAAAGGGGGAGGAGTGTCACATCTCGCAGAAACATAGGGCAAATGGTGCAATAAAGCCACCTAAAGTACAGGGAGTTACAAATGTAATATGACCTATTCTCATTTTTAGGATCATATTTTGACTTACTCTGGTTTAAGAAATTGTCTGAAAAGCCACAGCTGTCTTTTAGCTTCTCCCAGAACTGCAGGCTCGTAAACACGTGCTCTAAGCTTTTATGAAACTCATGCTTACTTATGACTTATTTTTTATTTTTTTGGCTTTAATTTTAAATGTGAAGAAAACATTTGAAATAATGAGTTGTTGTTTGAAATAACTTATTATAATGTTGTTTGAAATAATCAGATGTTGAGAACTGAGAAAACATAAATTATAGGCTAAATAAAGAAATAAAAAATTAAATAAACACCACTAATGCCACTAAATTAAATTGAACAATAAATTCTAAAAATGTCAACAAAAAAAAAAAGCAATATATGGAATTAATAATATTTAATATATGGAATAGCATTCCCCTTACCTTGAAGATTGTCTTCTGTAAGAAAAGTCTGTGTAAAAAGTCTTCTGGCGTATGGAGATCTACTCCACTGGACTTTGCTTTGAATTTGTTGAGCTTCTTCTCTTCGCTGCTTTGGCTTTATCTGCAGAACAGTGGGCCTTCTTCAGTCTTTATATACTTGTGAGCAAAGTTTCTCGAAACTCCCATTGAGAAAGTTCCAGAAGGAATGCCCACTATAGAGTAAGGAGGGGTGATAGAGAGCTAAAGTAAGTGTGTTCGAGACGAGACGAGGCCAGTCCACTGCCATATACCCCTTTTGTCCTTTTTGGGGCAGGGAGGCACAAGAGGTGTCTGTCAATCAAGGCCAGGACGTTCTGGGTGTCACATGTTTCAATCTTGAATGCTCATTGGCTGCGTTGGTGAAAGATTGCAAAATCTCCTAGGCTTTGAATTGAGGTGCCAGGATTCACACGAGACACCTGTGAGATTGCCATGCATTCCGATGCATTCTCGCAGGCCTTCCTTGAGTTGAAATGATGGCCCAGTTGTGAGTCAGTGACACACATTGGTTCTCATGCAACTTGCCAAAAAAACAGCCCTGACCTACAACAACAATTCTGTGATTTATTCATTTATTTATTTGCTCAGTTGTTCCAAACCTCTGTGAGTTTGTTTTTTCTGTTGAGCACAAAAATATATTTCCTTGACCATCCCTAAAGTAGTACTACTTATGGTCATTTGCTGGAATATGCTACAAAAGTTATTAAAACTAGAGGCAAATATTCCAGTATATTAGTTTTTTAAAAAAACCAAATACTAGTATATGCCCTGTGAATGTTTTAACTGAGATTCTATTAGTTTTTTGTATTGTTTGTATGTTTCTCAAAATATATTAATTCTCCTGGCTGTCTGTTATTGAAAATAAAAACTTGTTTTTAATTAACTTGCCTGGTTATATAAAGGTTAAAAAAAACAAAAAAAAAAACAATTGACAGTAGCTATTAGTAGCTATTGACTTCCATAGTAAATATTAAAATGGAATTCAGTGGGTACCAGCAGCTGTTTTTGAAATACTCCATATTAAGGAGTTATGTTATGTTCAAAATTAGCTGCAGAGACAAAAAAGAAAATTATTTTTTGGATGTCTTTATTTACTCATTGGGTAATGACACTTTTGTAGTGACTATTTGCAAATGACTTGATTTGCAAATGACTACAGCAGTGTTTGTACTTAGTGTTAAAAAGCATTTATTTGTATTCGGAGTAAATAAATTGATAAACAGTTCTAACCTCCTTTTGAGGCTAAAATGGGTTTCTGACCCTTATTGTCAGCGATGGAAAAAGTTAAGCTCAGAAAGTAATTATAAGTTTGGTATTTCAAGCATATTTTCAGTGCAGACTAATGAAAAAATAATCAATAAATCAGTTTTTTTTAGTTTCTCGATCTACTTGAGATTCACAGTCATTTTTAGATTTTGATCTGATTGGATGCACTGAATTCTCCAACTGTTCAGTTGTTAATATGAAGTATTATATACTGTATAATTTTTTTTACTGTTGTTGTGTGTTTTAAGATTGTTGTTTTTTTAAGATTGCATTGAAGCCAATGGGGTTTAATATAACCAAACATCAAAACAGTAAGCAAAGTTTGTGCAGCCTTTCCAAACCACACATCTTTGTCGAAATGTTGAATTCATCACCCTAATTAAAAAAACACACAATTTCAACAACCAGAAATAAGCATATCAAAGCTGTTTGAACACAATAGGAGGAAAACAACTATTTCACCAAGAAAAAAAGTTGTTATAAGGTGATAACTGTAATTGAAGGTGTTTACAAATCAATGCATTAATAGAAAATGCACGTTCATGCATGTATTAATTCATCAGCATATTAAACCGGTTTTAAAAGTTAAAATAAAGAAAATGATGTCTCTGTTTCATTGTTTCTCCATTACAATAATGTCAGCTGACCACAGTAACAAAAGTGACTTCTTAAATGTGAAAACCGTTTGGTATTTTTAAATCTGTGAAAATTAATACATTAATAGTATTAATGTAAATACTGTTTTTTTATTTTTACATTTCTTTTACCTGTGTTTTAAATTGTTGCACATGTATTTTGTGTCATGGTTAAGTGTCTGTAAACTACTAGCAGAGCTGTCATTGAAGAAAATGACCAGCACTTTTTTTTTCTTT
>JAUYWG010000057.1:18874471-18895197 GCA_034779775.1 Enteromius afrohamiltoni
TTGTGTCATGGTTAAGTGTCTGTAAACTACTAGCAGAGCTGTCATTGAAGAAAATGACCAGCACTTTTTTTTTCTTTTGTCACTAGCACTGCATTAGCAAAAGGCAAGCACAAATTATATTTAACACAACTTTCAAGCAAAACATTTGGCAAAAACCAGTTTGGAAGATCCTAAGGGTGAGTAAACCATGACAGATTTACATTTTTTGGTGAACTGCCCCTTTAGGTTAAAAATAAAGAAACTTAAGATGGTCTTGAGAAAAAAAAACACAAATAAATCTAATGCATGACTCTCAAATAGAGTCGAGTGACTTGTTTTGGGCTCAGCAGTGTATGGATGTGCTGATTTGAATCGTCTCCTGTGTTTTTAAGATGTGTTTTTTTTCTGACCAGAGGAGGCACTGCACTGTTTCCAGCACTTTCCATTTATATAAAGAAGTGTTTTTCACAGGCCTTTCCAGAAACTCACACTCCGATAAACTCATCAGAGGTCCATCCTGGATTATATTCGCCGATATTTCCCTCTTATAATGAGGAGTTAGCTACTTCTTGCAGCAGCTAGTTGGCATTTAATCTGTTTAGAAGTGACGGATGCAGTCACATTATATGTAAGGTGGACTTATATACTCTAATTTAAATAAAGTTTGTGATATAACGAATATGAATGTAGATACTTTGAAACGTTAAACGTTTTATAGGAAGGGCTCAAAAGCTATTTTTGTCAAATGCGATCTTCTCTCTTCACTTTTCCTCGACGCGCATGGCACGTCGTGCGTCATGAATATTAATTACGTTACGTGACGTTCGGCTCAGTTAGAAGCTGCTTAACTTTTACTTTTACAAAATCGCATTCATGAGATGAATTTGAAAACAAGGGCTAAGTATGTGACTGAAATTATATCAGACGTTTGGTGAAAATGTCACTTTCACTCAGAAGTGGAAAAACAGTATAAATCGTTTTTCTTTTTCTCAATCTATTTATTTGTAGAAAATATTTTGAAGTAAATTCATCAAGTTTTATTTTTAATTTTTTATATGTTTGGCATACACGGCTTTCTTCTGTAGTCTACTCTTTCCATTAATTTGCATATTTATTTTTTATATATATATTTAAATACACAACATATCTTAAAACAGCCAAAAATATATTCGCAAATAAATGTATTTGTAATGTTTGTCTGCATGTTTAATATTTAAAATAGCAAAAATATTTGTAAATAAATGTATTTTTAGAAAATAATTTTATGCTAATATATTTTGAAAACATATTTTTTTTGTATAATCCAAGAACTGTGTCTTTCTTCTGTATCCTTTGCTGTATGTTTTTATTTATTTATTTATTTGCCAAATGTTCAAGACCACGGTTTTACCTCCCACCTAAGTCGCGTGAACGCGCAGCGCTGTCGGTCTCGCGCAGAGGAGGAGGAGGGGCGCTCGCATGCTCGTGCGCGAAGCGGAATGAATACTAATGTGGAAGATGGCGGCGGAGGGAGGTGGGAAGGAGGCGAACGAAATTAAAACTCAATTCAGCACACGGGAGGGCGTCTATAAACTCCTTCCGAACTCTGAGTACAGCCGGCCGAACCGCGTGCCGTTCAACTCGCAGGGCTCGAACCCGGTCAAAGTCTCGTTTGTGAACGTGAACGATCAGTCCGGTAACGGCGAGAGAATCTGTTTCAATGTGGGCCGGGAGCTTTACTTTTACATTTATAAAGGCGTCAAGAAGGTAACGACATGACAGCTGCTGGCACTCTTTCGTCAGCTTTCGATGAGTTTATGTCAATAAAACGGACACTTGCATGTGCGAAAATAATTCTTCATTGGTCAAGAAAAGGGTTAGACTGTGCACTCTGTGTCAATAATGTTTACAACTGACGTTGCATGTAAACACACCGTGCGTTCACTGTTTTCCTACAGATCCAGAGTTAAGTGGGAAACCTGTTGCATGATGTTTAAATAGAGTCGCAATCCAGAACATAGTTTGTAGTCATTGTTTTGAAGCAGATCTAGAGTAACGCATTATGTTTAGTTCTCGCATTGTGACTTTTAAATGTAAAGTTGCGTGCACAGTTACAATCCAAGAAAATGATTTCGTTTGCTGATTTCTAGGGTTATGCCTAGGGTGCACGTGGTCAACTTTTGTATTATGTGGTAATTATATAAACACTTCTAAAACCTACGTTTATATGACAATGCATCTTAAAATATATACTTGATATATATGCTTTTTTTTGCACAGATGCAGAGTTATGCGTGAGGATTTGGGTGGGTAACCTGTGGCAAAGGGTCATAAATTATATAATTCAAATACTTATGTATCATTCGCAAAAGAAAATGACGTAAATGCAACCTAAAATATAATGTGCATCATTATACTGTATCTAATGGTTACTTTATGTAAAAAAAAAAAAAAAAAAATCAGTTTATATGCAAATTAATCTTACAATATAATGCACATTCACTCATTTTTGCACAAATGAATAGTTATGCATGAGTTTTGGGGGTTTTTCCCTGTTGCGTTATGTTGAAAAAGCTGTTGAGTGTTAACTTTTGTGTTGTGCATCAAAATACCCTATGCACTATTTTAGGCACATTTTGGCATATTCAGTACATGAGGTTTGGGGTATGTAACCTTACCTGCATTAGGGCCGGTCTATGGTTTATGTGTAACGGTTAGGTGGCTAACATTTACATTTTGTGGTAACTTTATGCAAATACTTTCCGAAGTGCAGTTATATATTAATGCATCCTGTAATATAATGCACATTGACTGGTTTTAGATACATAGTTATGCATGAGTTTTGGGGTAGGTTACCTGTTGCATTATGTTGAAAATGCTGTTGTTGAGTTAAAACTATTGTGTGCGATACACATGTAAAGTGCATTTAAAATATCCTATGCACCCATTTTAGGGTTTGGTGTATGCATGAGGTTTTGGGCGGGTAACCTGTTGCATGGCGTTGCAATGGGTCCTTAATAATATTAATCCATAATTTACATTTACATCGTCATGCAGATAATTTTAAATATTTGCAGATCATGTGTGTGCATTAATTGGTTTAATTGCAAGTCATGCTTTCTTTAGCCTGCCATAATGCATGTGAAGATATTAAATTGCTGCTTATTTCTGATGTCCCCAGGCTGCTGATTTGAGCAAACCTGTAGACAAGCGGATATATAAGGGAACGCTTCCCACGTGTCACGACTCCAATTCGCTAACGGCCACGGCGGAGAGCGTCTCACTGCTGGTGGGCTTTTCTGCAGGGCAAGTACAGCTCATTGACCCCATCAAAAAGGAAACCAGCAAACTTTTTAATGAAGACGTGAGTCCTGAACCCCATTCTGGCAACTTCTTTTTTTTAAGATCTAACCTAAACAGTTGTTAAGTCAGTGATCTGGACTAGATCTATTTTTTGGGTTTCTGACTGTAAAATGACATTAAAAACAAAGAAAGTAGTTGAAGGTTTTTGTTAAAGGGGTCATATAATGTTGCTAAAAGGAGCATTATTTTGTGTATTTGGTGTAATGCAATATGAGGTGTGAGGGGAGGTGAACTCTGATTGGCCAGCTATCCAGTGGGTTGTGATTGGCTAAATACCTCAATCATGTGACAAAAACAATAAATGCCCTCATAAACGAGGCATTTGTTGCAAGTGAGGACATAATTACAATTACATTATAATGTTTTAGTACTGTCTTTTTATGTTTTTGCGTTGCATCGCGCCTTGTAAACGTAACACCATGTCTGCATTTGTGATTGGAGAAACAACAACAAGCACTACGCTACACTGCTCAAAACTTCTTTAAATAGTCACCGGCAAATCCTTTAAATATAAAAACATAGGTACTTACAGGTTGTGACTCAGAAGCACCAGACTGTCCTTGCAGAGGTAGAATTGACTCACTTTCTAGTCTCTAAATGTGTGGAACACAAAAATGTTTGTGTTGAACTGTTCTGGAACAGTGTTATGAATACAACTGAACCACTGATTTCTAGTTGTGTCCTCTTTTGTAAACACAAAGAAAGTAGTTTTACTTTCACAAGGAAACACAGCGTCTCCAGAACATGGCGCAGACAGCAACACTACAGCCAGAATAATAGCTCCATATTCTTTGTTTGAAAATAAACCCACTCTGTGATGTAGAAAGGTGGGGGCGTGTTTAAACTAGATGTTTTAGAGGGATGTGGACAAGGCATAACTTTCATAAAGAATATACTCTTTGGTTTTGAGACTTTAGTCTTTGCAACCTTAACAATCTTATCTATGCACTAACAGCTTATAACACTCCAAAGAGAAAGGCCAACATAAAAATCACATCATATGACCCCTTTAAAGAAGATCAAGACAATTTTATTTTCTTTTTAATATTATTAAATTATTAATATTTTTTTAAATTAAAAAAATGAAATCTTTATGAAATATTTCATTTAATTTTGTATTATTATTATTTCTTGCAATTACAGATTTAATCTCGTTGTGAAGTCAGAGATCTGAACTATACATAAGATTGCTTAAAAAATAATTGTGGTTTAAGGCTTTTATCTTAATTTGCTAAATTGTATTGTCTTTGCATAAATTCTACAAAAATATATTTTTTGCTTGTAATGTAAATGTACATGTAAATCTGATATGTGTGTGTGTGTGTGTGTGTGTATATATATATATATATATATATATATGTATATATGCATATGTTGGATATATTTTAGAGGTATTTGTAATGTTCAATAAAATGAATGAATGTATAAATAATAGGGGTGTGATGAGATCTTGTGAGACCAGCTTGGCGATATCCTATCCACGGGTATAGACAGTTTCAATGACAACTACATAAACAAACATTACTGCGCATGCATGCTTTTGTGGCCATAACTTAACTTCCGGTAGACATCCCAGTAGATTTAATAAAAACAGCTTGAGTCCTTCTAGAGTAGATTAAAAAGGCGAAATATGTTCGCTGCGTAAATCAGACAGATTTATTAAAAAATGCTTACTCATTCTCTGCCAGCAGGAGGTGCTTCAAGCATGAGAAACGATAGGTTTCCCTGGTAACGGCTGTAGACAAAGCAGCTCTGAGCTTAAAAAGGCTGCCTTATATGCAGCATGAAATGGAATTTTCTAAAGAACATTTTCCTTCAGAAATACAGTGCTATAAAAACGCCCACGCCTCGGTTTGATTTTTTTTTTAACGTGCATTACGTGCTCATCTTTACATCTTTACGCTTACACTGTTGTACGTGGACAGTCCATGCGGTCTCAAAAAACTACCTGCACTGTCCGTGAGACCTCCTGATGATGAAAATGAAATAATGCAGATGGCCGAAGTATACTTTGGCCTTTAAGCTGGAATGGCGTTTGCTGTAGGGAGGTTTGTTTAGCTATTCGTCCTGACTCTGTTTTGAGAAAAGAAAGAAAAAAAACGCTTACACTGCTTTAAAAAGGGATATTTGTGTTTAAAAATTTTATTAATTTTTTACTTGCCCTGTCAGTTTGTGGCAAAATATTTGGCAGTGTTCACATATTTTTTTTTTTACTGCATGTACATCTTTAAAATAGTTTCAATTTAAAAAAGTTGATTACAAAATGCACCTACAGTTTTTGTTAAATAAAATAAAAATTTTCTTTGAGGATTTATTTTTCTAAGTCTAAAAATCTTGTTACATTCTCGTGAACCCAGTGTCTTGTCTTGTTTTGTCTCATGGGATAAGCATCTCGCCACACCCCTAATAAATAATATTTTATATTAAGAAAATTAAATAAATATTAGGACCATTTAAAAATTATTTGTCTTTTTTTTGTATAGCTTGCAACATTTAAATCTACCTTTTTTTCATATTTTTAAATTCTGTCTCTCTTCTTTGTTTCTGTTCTAACAGAGACTAATCGATAAGTCCGCAGTGACGTGTTTGAAGTGGGTCCCGGGTTCAGAGCACCTGTTCCTGGTGGCTCATGCCAGCGGTTGTTTGTACCTGTACAATGTGGAGCACACCTGTGGGACGACTCCACCTCATTATCAGCTCCTAAAGCAAGGCGAGAGCTACGCTGTTCACACTGGCAAAAGCAAATCGGCCCGCAATCCTCTCCTCCGCTGGACGGTGGGTGAAGGTGCGGTTAATGAATTTGCTTTCTCTCCCGATGGAAAGTTTTTGGCCTGCGTCAGTCAGGATGGATTCCTTCGTGTCTTCAGCTTTGACGCGACCGAGCTACAAGGCACAATGAAGAGCTACTTCGGTGGGCTATTATGTGTTTGCTGGAGCCCTGATGGCCGTTTCATCGTAACCGGCGGCGAAGACGATCTCGTTACAGTCTGGTCGTTTTCGGATGCCAGGGTCGTTGCTCGTGGACGAGGGCACAAATCATGGGTGAGCGTCGTGTCATTCGATCATTGCATCACTTGCGTTCAGGATTGCGAAGCGCCAGTGGAGTTTAGTGGAAGCGATGAGGACTTCCATGACAATGCTCAGTTCAACGGAAATCGCGAACGGGCGAATAGCACACAATCTAGGCTATCTAAACGAAATTCTACGAATGGTAGCGTGACATACCGGTTTGGCTCGGTCGGGCAGGACACTCAACTATGCTTATGGGACCTTACAGAAGACATTCTGTTTCCGCTATCAAGAACAAGGACGCAAACTAACGCAATGAACGTGGAAACTGGCGCTAACGGAAACAACAGCGCAAACTCTTCATTACCGCGCTCAAATAGTTTGCAGCACTCAATTGGCAGCAGCCCGAACAGCAACAAACCAGCCAGCATCGTAGACAGCGCTTTGATCGCAACAGGCGTCAGCAAATTCGCAACACTAGCTTTGCACGAAGTGCGTAAGGAGCGGAATCAGGAAAAGGAGCACAAACGCAATCACAGCATAAGTTATATTAGCAACAAGAGCAGCGACAAGCTCAACCAGATCATCGGCGCACGAGCAGCTAAAACAGACGTTGCAAAGACGCTGGGAACAACTTCGTGTCCGCGCATGGAGGAAATCCCGCTGTTGGAGCCGCTGGTTTGTAAGAAAATCGCCCATGAGAGACTCACAGTGTTGATCTTCCTCGAGGAATGTTTGGTCACTGCCTGCCAGGAGGGATTCGTTTGCACGTGGGCACGGCCTGGGAAAGTGGTGAGTTCTGGGTAGAGTATAGTGTGCAATGTTTTTAGTACAGGTGCATCTAAATAAATTTGTTGTGGAAAAATTAATTTATTTTAATAATTCAACTCAAACTGTGAAGCTCGTGTATTGAAAAAAATGTATGCACCCAGACTTAAGTAGTTGAGGTCTTTGGTTCTTTTAGTTGTGATGATTTAGGCTCACATTTAACAAAAACCCACAAATTTATCGCAACAAATTAGAATACTTCTTAAGACTAATAAAAACAAAATAACATTTTAGTGAATTGTTGGCCTTCTGGAAAGTATGTTAATTTACTGTACTCAATATTTGGAAGGGGCTCTTTTTGCTTTAATTACTGACTCAACTTGGCACGGCATGGAGGTGATCAGTTTCTGGCACTGCTGAGGTGGTATGGAAGCCCATGTTTCTTTGACAGTGGCCTTCAGCTCATCTGCATTTTTTGGTTTCTTGTTTCTCATTTTCCTCTTGACAATATCCCATAGATTGGGGTTCAGGTCTGGTGAGTTTTCTGGCCAGTCAAGCACACCAATACCATGGTCATTTAACCAACTTTTGGTGCTTTTGGCAGTGTGGGCAGATGACAAATCCTGCTGAAAAATGAAATCAGCATCTTTAAAGAGCTGGTCAGCAGAAAGAAGAATGAAGTGCTCCAAAATTTCTTGGTAAACGAGTGCAGTTCAAAAACGCCAGCAGATGACATTGCACCCCGAATCATCACAGATTGGAAACCTAACACTGGACTTCATGCAACTCGAATTATGAGCTTCTCCACCCTTCCTCCAGACTCTAGGACCTTGGTTTCCAAATGAAATACAAAACTTGCTCCAAAAAAAAAGGACTTTGGATCACTGGGCAACAGTCCAGTTCTTCTTCTTCTTAAGACGCCTCTAACGTTGTCTGCGTTGTTAAGGAGTGGCTTAACAAGAGGAATACGACAACTGTAGCCAAATTGCTTGACCTTGACCTCAGTCTCGGTCCATTCCTTGTGAAGTTCACTCTTAAAGCTGTGGTTCTCTCGGTTGGTTGTGCATATTTTTCTTCCCCACTTTTTCCTTCCACTCAACTTTCTGTTAACATGCTTGGATACAGCACTCTGTGAGCAGACAGCTTCTTTGGCATTGAATGTTTGTGGCTTTTTGTGGCCTTTGGACAACTCTCAGATCAGCAGTCTTCCCCAAGATTGTGTAGACTAGTGAACCAAACTGAGAGACCATATTAAAGGCTCAAGAAATCTTTGCAGGTTTTTGGGTTTATTAACTGACATGTCACCATATTGTAATTTGTTAATTGGTGGGTTTTTGTTAAATGTGAGCCTAAATCATCACAATAAAAAGAACCAAAAGCCTGATTCACACGGAACTAGGGTCATAAGAGAAATGTTTGTTTCACAGACGTACTTGGTGATTTTAATCCCGTCCGAATCTGCCATGTCTGTTTTTTTCTCTCACAACTTCACAACTCAGTGATCCTCTGGGAAAAAGAATCCCGTCTGAATGCGATGTCTGTGGTTGCCGGTGATGATATTTTTCCGTTTACTTGTGTGTTTTGGCCAATGCGAAGTGCAGTGGATGCTCTTACCGCACCCTTTTTTTTATATATTTTGATATATAAAATAAATAAGTAAATATTAAAATAAAGAGCCAGATCACGTAAACTGTTAAGAGTGGCTATTGTAATACCAGTATCAGGTAAGATTACTCGCGTTCATTTCTGCACTTGGTCACATATGTTTTAATTATCAAAATGAAACAAATGAAAATCATAATAGTTGAACTAAAGTAACCACACATGAACATGGTTTTGCTGTACTAGCCATTTAGCCTCACCGTGGTGTTTGTGATTATCCTTATTGTAATCATTCCCAATGACTATAGCAATGCACGCATACAGAGCGCATGATCTCTGTGATGCACAGATGTACAAAACAGACCTCCCACCCAGTGGTGTAGTCTACGTGATGCGCAGGTATACACGTATACTCTATAGGAAAGAATTTGTGTATACCAACTTAAAAAGTCATGCTGAAATGTAACAATTGTCACAGACCTTTCACATGTTCAAATTATAAATCCACTCTGACTTTTTGATAATCACACTTTCTTTTGAGGAGTATTACAACTGTGCTTGAAATGAACTAATGTTAGTCACTAAAAGACGAACTACACCCTTACAGTGTTTTAGTATGCCTGCCCCTAAAGCTGCAAAACTACAGAAAATGAGCCAGATGGAAACTGCTTTATTCGCAAATGGTTTATACTAGGGATGCAATGGTTTTCGGTTCTTTATTGAACCGTTCGGTTCGGTACACCCACGTGAACCGCGATATTTTGGTAGGCATTCAACTTTCATTTAAATTAAAATGGGCATTTTCTGTGTATTAAGCGCATAGACAATCAGGCGATGGTCAGAACTTCTCGAGACTAGTGATGGGTCGTTCTTGAACAATTCAATCATTTTGAACGAATCTTTAATGTGACTTCGGAAAAACGAATCGTGGGAGTGATTCGTTCAGTCGCGCATGGCTCAGGCTGCATAGGTTAAGCTTATGGGGCTGTCACGTGATGAACAAACGACTCAAAAAAACCAAAGCCTCGAGAGACAAACAAATCTGTTGAACGTGTTGAAACAATATTTAAAACGGATATTTTCTATTTGAATATGTGTTAAACTAATTTATTTCTGTGATTTGCAGCTGAATTGTCAGCATCATCACTGCATTCTTCAGTGTCTCATGATCCTTTAGCTTTTTTGATTTGCTTCTCGAGTAAAACATTCTGATTATTATCAGTGTTGGCAACTGTTGTGCTGCACAATATTTTTGTGGAAACTGTGAGACATTTTATTTTTCAGGATTTACAGATGAACCGAATGTTCAAAAGAGCAGCATTTATTTGCTATAATGTCTTCACTTGCTCTTATGATCTATTTAATGCATCACAGCTAAATAAAAGTTTTAATTTCTTTCAAAAAAAACAAAACCTTATTTATCCTCTTCTTTTTATTTATTTTTTTGTCTCCTTAGGGTTTGTTGTCGGCCCAAAACCAAGCCAACTCTCCAAGCGGGACGGTCGTATAGCTGCTCTAACCGGACCTTCAGACGCATTATATCAGTCTTGTGTCATCATGTTTGCTGAGAAACACGCGTGTATTATTCATGCCGAATCCTGTCAAGATCATATTTCACCTTAAAATCAACAAAGGAAGGCGTTTTGTAGGACCATTAAGATTTTATGCATTATTTTCATAACAATTAAACACATTTTCAGCCTGATTCTTGTTACTGTGATGCAACATATTGTGAAGTACAACTGTACCATAATAGTATTTAATGTATGCTGAGTTTAATTAAAAGCAAAATAAATCTGTCCAAACAGGATAGTTTTCGCTACTGTATTACAATGTTTTTCACATTTCAATAAGCTACTGAGAATTTGGGAAATGTGTGTAATTGTCATGGAAACAATGAAATCGAATGGTCATTTGAGTTGTAATGCGATGTATTTTCAGTAACTGGTTTTGTTCCCTCTTGGTTCGTTATGTGTTTTACGGAATCGCAGTCCATTCCTTTTACATTCACGACTGTCCTCACTGGACGTCTGAGCTCAGAACAAACAGACTGTTGAGGTGTTTTGCACTGATTGTTGTCGAAACTGTTCTCATAATTGCATTGGAACAAAAACGCTGATGTGTTTCGGTAGTGTTGCAATCATACTTTTGTTCAAGAGTGAAAAATTATTTGCACTAAATAATTAGAAGAGAATGGCTTTACAAATGTTTGGAGTCGTAAAGGACTCCCTGGAAATGCTGTAAAAGTATAAAGAGAACTAGATATCTTTTCTGAACATTTATTTTAATATTGTTTCGAATGAAACGGGTTATTGTACAATGTGTAAATACTGTAAATTACGGATTTATGATGGATTGAAATAATTACACACAATAGAAAACGGTTGTATTTCTAATACAGAGGAATTTATATATATATATATAAATATAAAATTAAAATGATCTTAAATAAGCATATATTTTGGGGTGTGTTTTATTACGGTTGTTTTTGTGAGTATTTTTTGAATATAATTATTGATTTAACCCTTGTGCTATGCAGATAACCCGTGCAGGTTTTGTATTTTTTTGGGATCTGCTTGATTGTAGGTAGTTTTTGAGTGAAATTATCCACTAATAATATTATTACTAAACCACTGAAATGGGTGAGCTCAAATCAATGACGGCTATGATTAATCAGTTCCAAAAGAAAACCAAACCTGTGTTAACTACATAAAAAGTTGCTTAAAGAGTTCAAATTCTGTCATTAATTACTCACCCTTGTGTCGTTTTAAACCTGTAAGACCTTCGTTCATCTTCAGAGCACAAATTAAGATATTTTTGATGATATCAGCCAGCCACCTGTCCCTCCATAGACAGCAACACAACTGAAATGATCCCAGATCCAGAAACATATTAACAACATCTCAACAGTCCATGTGACATCAGTAGCTCAACTTCAGTTTTACGACGCTAGGATAATACTTTTTTTTTGACGATAACGAAAACAAAAATAACATAATTAGCTCAACCAGTCTTTTCCACTGAGTTAAGTCTGTAAGTCACAGGAAAAGAAAGGTAGAGTAAATTGTTATTTTTGTTTTCTTCCTAGCGTTTCAAAACTGAAGTTAATCCATTGCAGCCACATGGACTGTTTTACCAACGTTTTTACTATGTTATATCCTGAGGTGAAGTGTGTTTTGATGATTGATGCTACGATTCTCTCAGCTCCCGATACAATGTTCTCCTGATTATGTAATAATGAGATTTAAGATCAATAATAAATGCTGACAAAATGCTGCACATTTCTTTGTGGCGTTGAGATATGACAAATACATCTACATGAAATAAAAACATCAAATTGAACTGAATGGACGCAAATTTACATTCAGACAGTAGGTGGCGCATGTGGAACAGCAGCAATACAGCGCTGCGGAACAAAGGAGCGTCATGCTTTTAAACCCTACTATTAAACAGAGAAAAGATAAAGATAATACCATGTAGACACCCCCCAAATGTGTCAATACTATTTTTATTGATTTGCATCGTTACACGACAAGCTTTGATGATAAATCGACTCTTGTAGTATAGTTTAATGAAATTACACTACACCACGCAGTTTTATTCTCAGCTTGAGTTTGCAATCTTTGCGCTCACCCCTCCGAACGAAATGGCCTTTCATGTGATGTGCCCGGACTTTGGCTCTTATAATTGGGAAATTAACACAGAGAGACAGTTCGGTCTTGGCACACACACACAGGGAGTATTTTGATGGACATAGTTTGGTACGTATTTCATTCTGATCTGCTTCTGAAAATATGTTTTGTGCATAAAAGACAAACATCGTCATTATGCTTTGAACATTCATTTCCAGTAAAAATGCTTTGTGATTCATTCATTTTTGTAGCACAAATGCCCTCCGAGCGATACCAATACTGATGTATGCATTTACATAATTATATCTGGTCACTTGCATTCCAACTTATTACTTATCATACAAATTGACACTGAACTATTATATGCAATAGCATTATATGGCAGAATTGGATGTCTGTGTGCATTGGACTATGCAGTAATTCATCTTGTAATGAGTCTTAAAGGTCAAACTGTGCCGAAGGATTTAATATCTGCACAACGTTTGGAAAAATGGCAGGGTATTTATAAACAGATCTGTGGGTATATTTAAGCCTTGTGATGTGGATTTGTTGTAGAAATGCACAGTTAATGTTATGACATTGGACTAAAACATACTGACTTTGCTCATACAAAATAGAACAACTTCCAAAAGAATTCAATTGTGAGTGAATGTGATTTTTTTTTTTAAGTCAAAAATGCCTACTAAAATTGCTACATTATTACCAAATCTTGAATTCAGTGAAACAATATTTTATTTTGTCATTTCCTTTTTAAACTGGTTGATTGTAAGACTGTCTTTTTTTGTAAGATTTTGTTTTTCACAAATCATTTTTAGTCAAAAACTGTGATGCATGAGCTGAAATCAGTGATTCCTACAATGAACCAGTTCCAAAATATGATGCAAGAAAAGAAAGAGAGCACGTTGATAAAAAAAAAAAAAAAAAACGAATATAAGATTTGCTGACGCTGAGAGACTTAAACTCATTTTTGACTGGTTAGGTAAAGGATTTTTTTTAGCACAACAAAACAGGTTATTTAGTAATTTAGTCACAGATCCTTCTCCTCAAATCCTACAGGATACATAAAAACAAATACATTTAGAATGTAGAGCTATTAAATCAATGATGATTTCATCTTGAGAGAATTTGATGAAAACATCTGAGGTCAAATATCAAGATCTCTAACTAGTTTTTTTTCCCATTATTTATAGTGATAGTTCACCCTGGAGTAGTTCCAAACCTGTATGAATTTCTTTGTTTTGGAAGATATTTTGGAGTAACCAGGCTGTTGTGGGTCACCACTGACTCCCATAGTATTTTTTTGCCCTACTTCGGAAGTCAATGATGACCCAAAACAGCCAACTCTTTTACCAAATATCTTACTTTGTGTTTGGCAGAGCAAAGAACATACAGATTTGGAACTGAGGGTGAGTAAATTACATTTTCATTTTTAGGTGAACTATTTCTTTAAACATCAGTAAAATTTTATACTGGTTGTTGCTGCATTTAAAGTCGGTGCAGTTCACTGTTCTGCTGCATTGATCTGTATTTTATCACCATTGCTAACACAAGCATTTTATGATTACTAGGATGCATTTATTAGCTGAAAAGAAACCATGTATGCATTTGAAAAGTGCTCAGATCAAATATTCACCAGAGGGACAATAAAACAGGTGAAAAATCTCTGAGAGGCACAATAAAGAAGGAATCAAGTCTACAGACCAGAAGATCTCAGCGGAGTGAGGATGCATGACTCTTTTCAATGCAACTGCATAACAATGCACTAAAAACACTTGATCAGCCTCTCTAGTATTGCAGCTGTAGGTTTGTCATTGTCAGTCAGCGCTTTCTTAAACACCAATGTGTCTTGAAATAAAGGAAAGTTCCAATTTGCAACTTTTTACCAGTCTGAGTGTCACTATGAATTGGACATTAAGATAGGAAGCACTACTGGGTGTTTTTACTGATCATTTTCTGAACTGAACGTCAAACATGGTAAAAAGGTTAAATGGAGCTACAGCACTCTTACAGCTTAAATCATTAAATTATTATGTTCAAATATTTAATAAAAAACAGTACACAAAATTAGATGCTTTAAAAAATGTTTCTCCTGTTTCTGTCAATACAGTTTCCAGCTCCTATTGTATGAATAAAAAAGGCACTTTTACGCTGAAAAATTAAAAAAACTTTTTTAATTATTTTGAATTAGATTTGTTTTTAATTTAAATATTTGCTAAATGTTTAGAACTTTTGTGTTATTTGTTTTATTAAACAAATTATAAATACAATAATTTCAAATGTTCAATAATTGCAAATTTCAAAGAATATGTAAAAAAATAATTTATATATATATATATATATATATATATATAAAACTGTATGTGCGTATGTTTATATATATATATATATATATATATATTAGTGCTGTCAAACAATTAACCACATTGTTTACTTAATATATGTATGTGTACTGTGAATATCTATTGTTTATATAAATACACACGCATACAGTACTTTTATATATTTATATACATTTCATATTATATATATATATATATTTATTTTATGTAAATATAACATTGTTTTCTTAAATATATACATAATAAATATTTTCAGTATACACACATGTAAACAAAAACATATTTTGGGTGCGATTAAATGTGATTAATTGTTTAACAGCACTAATATATATGTACATAAACATACATACGTATCAGTTAATGTTTTTTGTTTATGGTTGTAGTTTAGGCTAATAAACTTGATTAGTAACTAAAGCATCACAAACTAGCTCCAAATGCTTTAATTTCCTATATCTGTGAAGATTGAGGCCAGAGATCTGAAAGCTTGTGTAAATGGGACAAAGCGTCTATAACGGGGTAAGGAGGACTGCGAGATAGTCAATGCAATTTTAATATCTTGCAAAAGCTTCAAAACCATTCTAATACTGGAATATGTTCAATGTGAAGCAGAACCTTACATCTGGAAAACGGTCAGTTACATTCAAGCAAATAGAAAATAGTTCATCTGCATATCAAAAATAGCCCAGTCGTTTTAGCATAACCTTAAACAGAAGGTGGAATTATGATCAAAAGCACACTGTCTGTAGATATACACACACATATATACACATAGTTATAAGAAAAATCATGCTTTTGCAGATCGTAAAATCATACATACAAACGTCGTCTTCAAAATGGCACAAAAATGCTGTTTAATAATAGATAATATGACAACAGTAACAGTGATAATACTTCAATGATGCTCATAACCACCAAATCCAAACGTCACATACTTTTTTTGGAATATCTCAATAAAACAGGCAATAGGAAGAAATAGTCTGTTAAGAACTCTTAAAGGCTTTCATTAGAGGATGCAAAAAAAAACTCAACAAAAACGATACAAAGTCACTGCAATCGAAGGTAGCTCTTGCAGAGTTCATGGTCCCTGATGTCTCCCCAGCCTCCGTTTTTGACGTGAGGAGCCACTCCCTTGGCTCCGGAAGCTGGGAGTCTCTTTGTAATGAGCAGTTGCTTGGGAAACAACTGGTTCCCGCTGCTCTGGAGAATGTTCTCGATCTTCGTCTTCTGGCTGGATGGCATGCAAGCCGACTTCTTGTGGTGCATGCCACAGTCGCCAGCGTGGAAGACACGGGGCGCCTCGCTGACCATGACCTTCAGGAACGTGGGCAAACAGGTCACGGTAAGGTGCTGCAATGACCAGTCCCAGTTATAATCGTCGTAGGTGCAGAAGGCATCTGTGCATCTGAGGAGTTTTTGGTAGGTGTCTCGGTTCAGCACCATTCCCATGTTATGCTCTGTGGACTTCCACGCCTTCACTTCCACTTTGTTGGCTTTGCTGGAGTATCCAATGTGTCCGTAGCTTCCTAGGGATAAGATGTCACAATCGGGACATTGCTCTTTCTTGAGGGACGCCATGAGTTTGAGGAGATGGTAGAAGTCGGGGGCGAGGTAGTGGTCCTCCTCGATGAGCAATAAGAGTCCTCTGTGCTCCTTCAAGACTCGGACTCGATCCCAAACAAAGTGCAGCTTCCACCACCAATGATGTTTGGTCTGCGAGAACTTGGCTTCTCGATAGTGTCCAAAGGAGTCTGGGTACTCTGCATTTAAGCAGCCTAGGGTTAAGGCATCTTTCTTAGGAATGTCTCGAGGGCAGTCCTTGGGGTCGTTCCCGGGGAACTCTTGAGGGTAGAGCTGAATGCTAAAGGGGAAGAATATCTGAAGAACCAAGCAGAAGTCGACAGACGCGACGATCCGGTTGATTTCCGGAGACCAGAAGTCGTGGCTGAATATCAGCAAGACGTTCTCTATTCCTTTCGATTTCCTCAAGCTGTCCACCAGCAGGCGTAGGTATTCGGGACGGTTGTGAACTTGGACGACAACAACTAGGTCATCCTTCTGCCGCAGGGAGCGAAACTTCTCCTCGTTTCTTAGGGTCTGGTCGAAGTTGAGTTGAAAGACGATTCCTCTGTACACCAGAGTTGCGTTGTCCGCTTCAGATTTGGCAGCTGCCTGTATTTGTAATTGCTGTTTTTCTGGAAGAGTTTCGTTGATGGGCTTACGGGTTACTGGGATCGTGACCTGTACTTGTAGTTGACTGCCAACACTGCTCCGTTTACCCGCTTCCGTCTCTTTGGGAAAAACAGCGGTGCTCGTCTTCTTCGGTTTCCCGCTATTCCATACGGCGAACCCGCAGATGACCACCACTAGAGTCAGTATTACCACCTTTCGCTTGTAAATTCGGAATCTCATGATAGGCAGTCGCTTCGCGGGATGGTCGCAGAAACGATTCGGGAGACGAGGACGGCAGGTTTGCGATGCAAAAAAAGTCTGCGCCAGCAGATTGGGTACAAAACGTTATCATAGAAAATGCAGTCTTGGTCCTTTAGTTCTGGAATGTAATCGAATGACGTTGTTTCCCATAAGGCATTTTTCTTAGAGGCATTTTTCTTTATAACCTGTGGGAAATGAATCAGAAGGGTTGTTATAATTAGCACAGTGTGAGGTTTGTTTGCAAATGACTAAATAAAAAAGTATTTTTTTACTTAATTGTAAGAACCCTTACAATTCACAGTGAACAATTTTGAAGATTTATATATTTGAATTGCTTATAATGAATTTCTGCATGTTTGCATTAACTTGATGTCTGTAAATCAGACATGAATAAAACAGGTCAAATATTTGATTATATTTCATCTTTAAAAATGTATTTTTGTTGCATTTATTTAAATGCATTTAAACAATTGTTTTTTTAAATGCATGTAATCAATCAGTTTGCTTTAAATCAGCATATATTTGATCACTTTAAAAAAAAAAAAAATTAAATGTATGCAGTTAAAAAAAAAACGTTATTGAAATATGGTTAGCTTTGCAACAAGCAATTTTCGGTTTAGAAAAAATGCAAACGTATTGACGATAACTATAGAAATCTGGTTACTGTGCATTTACGACACAGAAATCTGACCCGTTTAATTGACGTATGACTGATGAATATTCATCAAATTAAGTGTAGTTTGTTTATGGAAAATTATATATGCATTTTGAGTTTAGGCCTAAATATTTTTGCGTCCAAGCAATGCATCTAAAAGAAATTTATATCATTTACATAAAATGACAAAAAATACACAAAAATAACAACAACAAAAACTTTCAAGAAAGGATCATTTGCTGAAAAGGCAAACCCTCTTAATGTAGTCTATTGTTAGCTCACTGCTATTTTTATGGCTGACCGAAGGCAAAATGCATGGCTCATGTATTAAAGCTGGTTGTATTTCAAATGCACAATACACTCTGTGATCTATTGCATCGTGCAAATCAAATCTTTCTCTACCAAGTGCCCTAAGAAACTTGAGATTAATAGTATTAAAACAGTATTAATATAAGAAACGTGGCCCTGGATTCAACTAAACCCACAGGGGTCCAGACCTAATTACCAGTCTCAGTGGATTTAACCTGAAGAACTGCTAATTAGAAGACTAGGACAGCGTCAGTGCAGCACAGATAGTACAGATAATAATAAATTACAAATATAATGTTCCAATACAAAGAAACTGTGTGCTGTAGCTCCTAAAACATTAATGTATTTATACATGGATAATGCATGTACACAAAAAAATCTACATATTTACTTAAGATATGCCTAACTGGTTAATTTGTTGTTAGATTTGTGTTAACATTAAGTCTTTTCATTTTTATCAGGTTGGCTGGATTATTAGCAGACTATTAGGACGTACGTAAACATAGTTGTTAAACGTACCTGTTACTACACAACATTTTAGAAATACCTAAATGAGAGTTTGCAGATATTATTATTATTATATACATCACAATATTTTCCTTACTCATATGTCTAGTTTGCACCAGCCTTTTTTTATTTACTGAAACCTTGATTTAATAATGCATACTATTAATGCTGTTCCTAACATAATCTTCCGTTTAACTAAACGCATTACTGTACGTATCTTAACATCTATACTAATATGACAGTAGTCATGCATTTGATTCGCTAACTTACCACAATCTGCAGTGAATCACCAAGACTAGCGCCTCTTAATTTCTACATACATGTCGTGAGATGTGTGCTTTTAGCAGGTTAATGCATTCGTGTCTTATGATCCTGAATGCTACGAATAGACCTGCGGGAAATACATGCACGGACACGCGCATAAACACAATACTGGGGAGACGCGACCATGTTTACTCCAGATTCGACTCACTGTCGACTAATGCGAATCTAGAGCTTCCTAAAAGCGTTAAAGCGTTTAATTGCACAAATACGCAGCAAGTAAAGTTTAAAAATAAGGAAGTATAAAGCCAGCACGAGCGCTTTCGTTGCATGCTAAAGCGAGCAGCGGCGCGCGCCAGAAAAAGCGTTAAAGCCAAAAGCATGCCATCGCGTTCAGCACGAACTGTGTTTTGTTGATCATAATCGTTTTAAAAGACAGATAATCGATGCACGCGAGCGCATACCGATGTGTGTGTTGTAGTGATGCACGGACACTCGTTAGCTTTGCTGCTACCGATTCTTAAAGCTGAATATTGAAGAGCTGCCGCATACAGATCCATACGAAACACAGAAACGCAAAGAGAATCAGTCTCACCGCAGATGCAGGCGTGTATGGCGGCTGTCATGTCTTCATAAAAGAGCATTTTAATAGAAAACGCGTGTCATAGTGCTCAGGCTCCGCGCGGAACCAAAGGCTCCACAGAATATGAGCAAACCTCTGGGGGCCTCAGCTGTCAAGACACGCGTGATGTCACACTGCACAGAATATATTATTAGTACTACTATTATTATTTTATTGTGTGTGCTTAAAAACAATGAAAAGTTCGCGCAATGCAAACAACCAAGCTCATATTATATATATTTAGCCATCATAAAGATTGTTAGGCTTCCTTCTGCTTTGTGACTAATTTGTCTACTTCTTGCATCCACAAAATTGTAACAAAATGGTCAGATAATATGAAATATATGGATTTTTGCTTTTTCGCCATATCAATTAAAGTGTTAAGAAAATGTAACGGGTTTTTTGTAATTTGTCATCTCGGTCATTAAGTGGAGACGTGTTTGGTTTTGATTGGTTTATGTTTATGATGTAAAAACTTCGTTTATAGAGTGTTGTAGCAGAAATTATAACAAAAATGGAAATTATATATTTATCCAGGACAGATATATATATATTTTAAATATATGGTAAAAAATATTATAAACAGTGAAGCTCAATGAAAATACTTTTGAAACTGTAATTATATAATGGCTCCTTCATATTGCAAAATGTATGTCAAAATGTATTTTGGGACAAGAAAATACATTTGCCGTTTTAAAGTATATCCGAAATGTAAAAGTTTTTTTTAAATAATTTATTTTAAAATGTATGTTTACACGTGTGAAAGACAACAACAACATTTATCTTTAAACGTGACCTATGTGAATGTATTTTTATTTTGGATATATAGTTTACACAATTTAATAAAATGCATGTATATATTTATTAATTTATGGTTTATATTTATACTTTGAAATGTGTGTACATATATTGTGTGTACATATGTGTATATTTATACGCCTTATATAACAATTATAAATTAACATACAAATAAATAATAAAACAAAAATAAATTAAATATGTCACCCTCAAAATACATTCTAAAATTTGCCTTATAAGGAAACCTTTAATTATGACCAAATACAATCATAAAATAACGTCAATAAAATGAAAATACAATTTTAGCTGTAAATGAAACTGAAAGTGTTTTAGCATATCATCTATCTCATCTAACCCAAATTTCCAATTCTCGATGGCGAAATGTTTTTTCAGTAATTTATTTAAATTATTCCGTTGAAAGAATTTATAACAATCGTGCTTTTATTTTCATGTATGCGCCGCTAGACCGCAGA
>JAUYWG010000057.1:18895297-18912026 GCA_034779775.1 Enteromius afrohamiltoni
TTTATTTAAATTATTCCGTTGAAAGAATTTATAACAATCGTGCTTTTATTTTCATGTATGCGCCGCTAGACCGCAGAAGGAGAAGGAGCGTGTCTTTTTTGCGCCTGCGCACAAGCGCGACTTCCTTTCCTACATCCCGATCGAGAGAGACGAGATGGGCCATCAGCAGCTCTACTGGAGTCACCCCCGAAAATACGGCCAGGGATCCCGATCCTGGTCAGTTTTGCCTCAGTCGCGGTGTTAATGTCAATGGTTTGTGATTGCGCGTGAGTTCCGCGCGCTCAGGTCGCCGTGTGTTTGTTATAAGCGTCTGGTTGTGAAGCACATGGGTGATGAAGATGCTCTAATATGGCGGCTGTTGTTCTGCGCTCCCGCCTGCAGAGAGAGCAGACTTAAACCGGCTAGCTGTAGTGACCATATATATATATATATATATATATATACATATACACACACACACACACGGTAGTGACGCTGCTAACACAGTGTTTATGAAGGTTTTTAACCCAAAAGCGACAGTTCACTGTTAATTTAACTTACTCCACCTTCATGTCGCTCCAAACCCGCGAGACCTTCGTTCATCGGAACATAAATGAATAGTTTATAATTTGAACTTATTTATTTTTTGACGCTAAAAGAGAAATTGCGTATAAATGAACAGTTTCTGGTCCAGAATGTCTTGGTATAAAACACAACTGACTGACAGTAGGGACCAGAAACTAAAGTAAATGACACTATTTTGGGTGCTCTGTCTTTAAATAAAAAAACAAATATTTACTGCAGTTTTCCCCTGACAAAAAACGAGTTTGTGTCTTTGCCAGTTATATTGAGGTTTTAAAATGTAAAATTGACAGCAAACTATAATAGTGAACTTAACTGCTAACTTCAAAAATTGATGCATTTCAAATATGAACCACAGGGCTTTTAAAAGAGCTAAACAGTAGTGAAAATAGTTAAATCATCAAAATCAGTTTTTTTATATTTATGTATTTTGACTTCATCTGCCAAATTCTTTGTGTAATTCGTATTTTTTTTTATTAAACATGCTGTCATTTATAAAATGAATTCGAATGCATTTCTAACCTGTTGCCTGGTTTGGTTTCAGCCGGGTTTGCTCAAACAGACATGGTCTGATCCGTAAATATGGACTCAACATGTGCCGTCAGTGCTTCAGACAGTACGCTAAAGATATCGGCTTTGTCAAGGCAAGTATTCCATGATTTTGAGTTCTCTTCAGAAGGTCCTTGTAGTTATATCATGCATGCCTTTTTTGGCAGCTCATGTAAATGGTCTATTAGACATCTTGAGTAATTTAGATGATTGACTCGCTGATGCGTCATTAAACAAACCCTAACTGTTGTCTCTCTCTATCCAGCTGGACTAAACTTGTGACGGCTGAACTTCCGTGATGTGGAGTCGACACCATCCTGACATCATGAAGTTACTCTGAAGCGTTCAATAAACATGGATTTTGTTTCTGTTCAGACGTTTCAGTGTGTTTTTCTTCATTATAGAGACTGGAAAAGGGTTGTGAGTTGAAGACGTTTGAATTTAGGTTTATAGATGGTTGTGCTTTGATTTCACGAATTTCATAAGCGTGGATCTGGTAATGATTGTGGTTATGATGCTTGTCCATGGTTAAAATAAAGAGTTATTGTTTGGCTGCAGAAGCTGTTTAGCTGTGATATTTTGCAGCAAATTGAAACGATAAACTTGGAATGTTGTGTGTAAATCAATTATATAAGCTTCATTATATATCAAAGTCATTCATTATGTAATTAAAGTGAAATAAGAGCAATAGCCAATCAATGAATAAAAGCTCGTCAACCATTGAGTTACGATAAATACAAACATCAGCAAACACTCCAGTGCTAATTCAAGTTTAATTTACGCCATATAGGTAGTGCAATTCATGCCATGGTTTTAAACTGCGATGGTAATGGTAATGTCACTTCATATTTTGCACAGACTACATTAAGCTATTACAGTTAGTACAGTATTACTACAGTTTTTGCACTCCTGTTTGTATTCTGCAAATGTAATACTGTAACGTTATACAGCAGCTCCACTCTGCAAGTTATAACTTCAATAACGTATCTGTATATAAAACCATAGACATAAGTACCTAGACGCGCTTTGAACCGTTTCTGCGATACGTCAACGCGGCCGCCATCTTTCTCCGGGCAAGACTGCTTTAAAAACAAATGTCTGAATGGAGGAGCTGCGGTTTTTTTTAATCAAATCACGATACCGTTTACATTTATCAGCAAATTTCAGTGGTTTGTGATATGCATGGACTTAACTCTGCCTACAGTTATTTAGTCAGGCTTGGAAAATTGTTAAAGACATTATGAAAGCTCACACTCCTGTTGATTTTGATTGTTAACAATTATAAGATTAATGTAGGCTAACTGTAATATACACGTATAATGTAGTTTTTTAAAATGTACATTAAATTAAATTAAGCTTTTTTCATTGCTTTCTCTGACTTCATCCCCAACATTTTAGCCTCCTGCCTCAGATCAGAACACAGCTTATTCCCTTTAATAGGGGATAACAAATTTTTTTTGTTAAAAAATTAACAAAATCAGTGAATACAAATCCAACATTGACAGTTTGCTAGTCTGCTTCCTATTTACGTGACACTCTAGATGTAAACTCAACAACAAACAAACGATTATAGCTAAATGATGATCCAGTGAAACTTACAGTGATAAAATATTATACACTGATACAGTGCACAATAAAAGTGATATGTGATAATAAAAAGTATATACTACAGGATGTAGTAATAAAATACAGTGCCACAGTACAATAACACAAGTGATATAATAGATTTATATTAGCAACAATTATATGTACAATACCATATCAATGAATAACAATAGATGAATAATAGCAAATAGAATGTAATATCAAAGATGGGATAATACAGAAGAAATAATGAATAATAAATATAATAGGTTAAAAAGTAAATTAAATAATAGTGAAAAGTCTTCTTGGAAATGCAGAACTGGCTTTCTTCAGATTTCTTTAAGGCTTGTGTGCTCCTGTTTGCAACTGGACTGATTATACATATTTTTTTTCATTTTTAGCCAGAGTTTATGATAATCTATTAAATCCCTATAATCTAGTGATCTTTGTAAATGAGTAGTGAAATTAAAGAGAGATGCTCCCTAATCCTATACAAATTATGCACAATTTACTTCATGATATAAACTACAAGACAAGTTAAAACTTAGTAAGAATTCATTTGAAAGTTTTGAAGAAAGAAAGATTTCACAGCTAACTAGAAATATCGCTATAGTTATTAAACGTATACACTGAAGGCTAATTAGGCTGGAAGCATATTGACCAAAAACACCATAAACAACTGTTTTACCGGTGAAGAGTAATACCCCGAGATCTGTTTTTATTTATGTGTAGACGGTAGATCCTCAAACTGCCGACGAGTCCGGTACACTTTTTTCTGTACCGATAAGACAGTTAAGGAGTGTTGCTCGGTACAACACCGCGGCGACCCTGACGTGCGGTCGAGTTTCCAATGAGGCGTCTAGGTATTTACATGTCTATGTATAAAACGCTATACTGACTCATAAATACGGAAGAGTTTCACATTACTACCATATCTGTCGCGAATGCACAGCAGATTGCAACATTAATCATAGCAACAGTAACTAATTAAACACAAAAATGAACCGACGAGGATGGGATTCGAACCCACGCGTGCAGAGCACAATGGATTAGCAGTCCATCGCCTTAACCACTCGGCCACCTCGTCACGACGCCGTCAGCGCGTGCTAATTAATATTCATGAGGAACACGTTAGGGTAAAGTAAAGTGCGCATTTTGTGTTTTTTTTGTGTCTGTGTATCTTTAATTCAAGAAATAACCGCATGGAAACAGCGGATCTAATGTTTAGACTTATGCACAAAAATGCATTAAGTTTAATAACATCTAATTAACATTAAGTAACAGATGCATGTGTGCTAGCTAACATGTGTTCATCTTAAGTATTTAACGTTAGCAGCTGTTGATGGCAGCTTTTTGTCTCTCTCTTATTCGGTTTCTCAGATCAGATGGTGTATCAGCACAGAGAGATAATCTTTTGATGTTGATGTACTTCTTTAAGATTGTGACTATTATGTGATAAAGTGTCTGACATTCAGATGTGACAACGATTAGAGAGTTGCTGTGTTGAAATGTTACCCAAGTTATTGCAAACTCAAGACCAGTTTGTAAACCTGACACTAGATGGCAGAAGAGCTTTATTGACAAGACTGTTTGCAATTACAAGGAAGATAGTAGACACATCTTACCATTATAACTTAATAAAAACACAGTCAATCGCATATAGCAACCTTTATAAAACTCGGTATTCAACTGTAGTTTCTAAAATGAGTTCAAAACAGGTTTATATCTGTGCCCAGACAGACAGTAAAACCAGTTTAAGGTTAAAAGCAGTGGTTTATCATCCAAACGACACAAACTATGACCCACAGGAGAATGAGGCACTAACAGCCATCATGGATATACAGTAAGAGATATTTATGTCTGCTTGCTTTTAATGGTCTGCTTTTGGCCGTAAAATGAAAGCAGAGTTAAATGTGTAGCTAGAAGCCTCAAGACTTACTCTGCCAGCCGCGCATCCCTTGGCTTGCCATTTTTTCCCAAGATATCAGGAAATTCGGGACGTTGTTTGCGAGGTTGGTTGGCATGGAAACATGGCACATGGTTTGCATCCGCTGCCTTTGGATGCACATGAAGACACGCTTGTTCCTCGCAGTCTCTGAGACGGGGTTTGACCTTTGAGCTTATCTTTCTTTCCTCACCGGCTTCGCATGATCTCATCATGATGTGATAACAATAAGTCTCCTGCTGTGTAGCTGCGCAAGGGTTCAGCAAATAGTGAATGTGAGCATTTCAAATCGCTGTCGTTCTTGCTGTGTGTGAAAGGCGCTGTTTTTTAATGTCATTATTTCACCAAAAATCAGAAGTATTATTTTGTGTAAATAAAAGTAAGATTTTCACATGGAATATGAAATCTATTGTGATTTAAACTACATTACAAAACCGATACGATAATGTGAAAAAGCTTAAATATCGGCAAAAATATCGGGAAAACGATATAGCTTTAAACTGTACTTTTTGTTTGGTAGTTCATAATGGTGATTATTATTGAAAATCCAGCGCTTTCTTTACATCTAATTTAGTAAAAAAAAATCTTTTGGTACAAATGGTACAAATAAAAGGTACCAAGGTAACAAGTTGCTACTGTGAATTAATATTTCAGTAATAAATAATAATAATAATTATATATATATATATATAGCAACAATTATTTTACTTGAAGTAACACTGAAATTTGAATGCTGATGTTTTTAGTATATTACATTTTTGCAAATGAGATGCAATTGATAACTGAATATAAATTAAAGGCAACATAACAAACTACTATGAACTGAGATTTAACAGTTAAATTAATATCTGTATCTATGAATAGTGCTGTCAAATGATTAATTGGTATTAATCACATCCAAAAAAAATTTTTTGTTTACATAATATATGTGTACTGTGCTTATTTATTATAATATATAATATGTATATATAATGTATGAATGTAGATACAAATACACACATACATAATTTTGAACATATTTATATGTATATAAGTTTATATATTTATATTGTTACATTATATATAAATATATTTAATATATAAACATAACATAATTTCCTTAAACATACATGTGTGTGTTTGTATTTATATATACATAATAAATATAAACAACACACACACATATGTAAACAAAAACGTATTTTGGATGAGATTAATGATTTGACAGCACTGCTATATATAATAATTACAATGCAAGTAAAAAAACTACAATAGTATTATATTTAGCAGCAAAAAATACAACAAAAAAATTCTAAATTCAAAAAAATATATTCATATAAGGTGCAATTAATAATTTAGTATAAATTTAGTATTACTAATTACTGCCACAGATACTTAATTTTAAATAATAACTGTAAATAATATTTATATGAAATTATTTAAATTACGTCTTTGTTATTATTATTATTATTTCAGAAAATGTGCTTAATGTAATTTATCACATTGCAAAGCTTAATTTTAACAATAAATCAAGTTTTTGTTTTACATATACCATTTTCTTTATTTTTATAAATTTTTGTTTTGGGTGAGCTCTTTGTTTTCACAACTTTTGTGAGATTCCCTCTTAAATTATGACTGTACTGGTTGTGTTGGTGTTTTGCGATCATTATCAGTTTTGTGGTGCTTTGGCTTGCTAGGGTATTATGAGTGTTGCTAGGTTGTTAGTAAAGAGTGACTTCCTGTCTGGCACAAGATGTTCTGCTCTCTCCTTCTCTCTATATATAGCTTATATATGTATATATATATATATATATATATATATATATATGGGTTTCCTCCTTCAGTACACATCTGCGGGGTTTTTTCACCTCTGCAATTCCGTTGATATCCTGAGGAGGCGCTAGTGCACCACACAGCTTGCTGTGCATCACTATTCAAAGCCATGCTAATGGAGGTGCAGATGTGGACAGAGCTGAAGGTGCCTGGCTGTTTTTAAACCCTCAAGGGCGCTTCTGAAGCCCTCTGTTAAAAGAGACATGCAAATAGGATAAGTTAAGAGCCAGCCGTGATAAGACGATCAACCGAGGTGGAGCTAATGAAATATTCCACGCCATTTGAAGTGCATAGCACGGCTCGCAAACAGCAAATCAAGGCAAAAACTCAAGGCCAGTATAAACAGGCTCTGTTCATGTGTGTGTGAGCTGCATCTTATATATATTCAGGAACGGTGTTCAGGGTTAACAGGCCTGAGCAAACTCACATGCTGGACAGACCTGAGAGCTTAAAATAAAGAAGCTCCTGGTGTTCCAGCGTTAACAGATGGTAGATGTGTGAATGCACTCGGTGGTGTATTTATCATGCAAGTTCTGTGGCCCCGAGCTCAGGTATTATGCACAGCATTCTGAGCCTGTGGTAATGATGTCAGCTATGTTTAATTCACTTGCTGAGATGGTCTGAACCATATACGGCCTTAAAAAGTAAAATAACAAAATAAAAGTTTGTTGAGCTCTAA
Organism: Enteromius afrohamiltoni; assembly: GCA_034779775.1. Classification (NCBI taxonomy): domain Eukaryota; kingdom Metazoa; phylum Chordata; class Actinopteri; order Cypriniformes; family Cyprinidae; genus Enteromius; species Enteromius afrohamiltoni. The sequence continues at coordinate 18,902,428 of JAUYWG010000057.1, forward strand.
AATATGAAAGGATATGAAAATATCTTGAATATTATTCAGTTACATGCATGCAAATATTGGAAAAATAATGATTTTGGCACTTAATAAGTTGGTTTTAATGAAACTGGATTTTACTTTGTATTTGTTTTTTAGACAATTTTCTTTAACGTGTAAAAGAATGAGCCGTTTGAAATGTGATTTACATACAGTTTTTTGACCACTGAAATTGGGCAATATGCATCAATTTACTTGTGGAACCACATTAAGATCCCAATATCTCTGTGTCTGAACCATGAACAGCCTTAAAAATAAAAATATCAGAAGAAAAGTTTGTTGAAAACCAAAATCTGAAAGGATTTAAATATATCTTGAATATTTATTGAGTTACAGGCATGCGAACCTTGGAAAAAGAATGATTTTAGCTCTTAATATGTCATATTATATGCAGTTGTTTACTGTTTATTATTTATTTATTAAATAAAAAAATGAAAAAGTTACTTCCAAACTGTAATACATTAAATATTACTTGTTACTGTTATTTAAAGGTAATTCCTTACATTACAATATTACTGATTCAAAATTGTAATGCGTTACATGACTCCTGTATTACTTTTGAGTTACTCTCACCAAAATGAATCTCTTCTGGTGCACCTTAAGTCATCTTTATGGATTAAAATAATAATAAAAGTTTTAGATTTTTTTTTTGTTAAGTGGTCATTTAAAGCTTTTTGTATTTATGTTTTTTTTTCGCTGAGTTTCGGTTAATTTTTGCTCTTGTTCAAGATATTGTCAGTGCACCCAAATAAATGTAGACCCTCTATGGTTCTGAATGATGTAATATTCTGAATAAAGTGACGCCGTCTGTCATTTAGTTTCCACTGGAGGTGCTTTAACGTTTAAACATTGTTATTTGCCTGAAATTTTTTTTATTGCACTTTAGGCAAGTTGTGATGATCTGAAAAGGTTAAATTAATAGTTTATGATCAGCGCTGTCTGCAGCTGGCCACTTTGTCGTTACTTTAATAAAACAAAAACTTACATTTAATGAACAAAAATGCTCCAAGCATTTTTTTAATTAACTTAATAAAAAAAACTAAACTAAATATAATATTTTTGCCATTACACACAAAACTGAACCGTTTTATTAGTTGAAACAGTATAAACTGACGAGCTGGGACCACAGTCCAGTGCGAGCCAGGCAGAGCTAATAGCCTCAGGCCTGGAACACAGAGGACGAAATCATGGCACTCTTTGACTTGCTACATTTTTTTATACGTTAGTGTCTTGTTTTTTAAACAATAAAAATTTCAGCTAAAAGTCTGTTGTAATGCAAGCATTACTGAACATGTACCGAGTAAAATATTACTGAAACTTGATTAGTAATGCCTTACACTACTGCGCTACTGCAAAAAGTAATTTATTACTGTAATGTGTTACTTTTGTAATGCGTTACTCCCAACACTGAAGTTAGTACAGCATTGTTAATTTACTTAGTTGCAAACCGTCTCCAGCATGAAATCATTTCAGATGCTTGTACCTAAAAGCCAAGGCCATAAAAATGTCTATTGTGAGCTGTGTAGCCTTTTGCTGAGCGTTGATGGGAAGTTGAATTACTGTTGAGTGCAAAAAGATCAAGGAGTGATATTTAACAGTCAATTCACACCGACCCTCTTTAGACGACTCTGGACCGGAGGTTTGGATAATCTCCAAACACTTTGGAGTTGTAGGACAGGTCTTCTAGCACAATCAGGCTTTTCAATTCATTGCTGTGTTTTGCATTCACACTGCAGGTGAGCAATACAGTGAAACACGTCTGTTTATTTCATTAACACTGCAAATGTCCTATATTTGCACCAAAGACTGGCACAAAATGAACTACGCTTTATATGATTATACTGAAAAATTCAATCTGGTCTAAAAAAAAAAAAAAGTGTACCTCTGTGCACTTTTTGTGCAACATTGTTTTATATGCCGCAGTTTCAAAGAGAAATGTCCACTGATTGGCGCTAAAACAGAGGTTCAATATGTGGACCCTGGCACATTTCTTTTACATTGATATAGATATGTATTGCAGCAGTTCAGAATTGAAATATCCATGGACTCTTACTAAAAGTTAATGCTATGTTGGAAATATACCCTACACTAAATCCAACCCTAAACCTACCCGATAGTGTTAACAAATGCAAAACTGATATAAAAACACATTTGTTGATGCAACCTTGTCATTTCAAGACACCTTGCCATTTCTTTTTCAGATTTTTTGTTGAACTGTAGTTACACAGGATTTAAACCAGGGCTCCTCGTCTCTCAAGTACATCTCTGTACTCCGTGAGCAACCAAACAAACTTCCCGTCTATGAAAAAACATAGATATGAAGCTGTATATGTGTGATGCTGATGTTCACAATATTAATATCCTAGCATATTAATATTGTTTTGAAGTCATAACATGATATTCTTCAAGTAATTGTACTGTATTTATCGAAAGATCTGTAAATATGTGTGAAAAGGAATAAAAGGTGTCAGTGTTTAATGCCTTTTTACTTGTACTTGAAACAGGTGCGCTCACCAGTGATATGTTCTTGTTGGTACGTACTTCGAGTCTCTTTAGAAAGTGTACCCAGGTACGTTTATGCCATGAGACCAGGTAATAAAAATCTTTTTTTTTTTTTAAATACGAAGTATGCAAGATATTTGCATATGCAGTGCATTTGATAAATGCATTACATTTAGTTCATTGTTTGCTCTTGTTAACCAACACATGATGATCCAAAGTCATTTGCATTGCATTTAAGATTTAATTAATGCGTTCTTGCAATGCCTTGCGAACCAAACTCATGCTTTGAGAGACTTACTTCTTAATTCAGTTGCCACTTTCTGCACCTGAACAGCTGAGCAACGCAGCAAATTAGAAAGCTCTCATTGTGTTTAACAAATCTAAGTGAGCGTGTTGATTATAATCTAGTTTTGTTCTAGTAGTGCTGTTTTTCTCTTGGCTGCTTCATAAAAGATTTAACTATTTATTGTGTAGGCTATTAGTTTTTTTCTTTACTGTCAGCTCTTCAAATTCTGTAATTGCTGACGGGCACATAATGAAGGCCATTTTTTGGTGTGAATAATATTTAGCAGAAAAGATGATCAGCAAGCATCTGTAGCCTGGCACCACAAAATGACTGAATTTAATGAATTTGCATTAGTCCATTCTTGGTAAAAATGGACTAATGCTTTTATTCATTCCCTATCACACTCATGGCTGGCATTTTTGCCATGCCATGCTGTTTGTGTTATTTTATTAATGCATTTGTATGTTTTGCATGTCTTAAGTTGCAATAAACTGAAAAATGTACATTAGAAACAATATTTAATTTCAACAGTCACTCCTTATTTCAAAAAACTTTGTGTTCATTGTTGGTTCTAGTTTTAACAGTTGGTAAAATATAATATTTATGCTTTTGACACCTTTTATTCAAGAAGACTTTGCACTTAAAGTTTGTCATGCTAAAGTTCGGTTCATGTACTCCCTGTTAATGTAAATTTTTGCAATCAGAAAATCGAAAGTTTTTTTCTCCAAAATATGATGTGAGATATTTGCATACGAGATGCATTTGATAAATGCTTTACATTGTGTTCATTGTTAGTTCAAGTTAGCATTTGCATGTTAACCACAAAATTCATTCTCATTTTCCTTTTCAGAATAACCAGTAAGCACTGAATAATAAGACCTTTCTGTGGTGAACATAAAACTGAGCTGAAAGCAATGGTAGAGACACCATCACTTTAAATAAACAATATTTCTCCAAATCTTGCCCTCAGCTACAGTAGGTCACTCAAACAGAGCTGTTTCTGAAGAAAAAAGACATATTTTCATGCAGCGAGCTTTGAGACGAACGTATGATAGACAAGTAAGCTGACTTACATTGGGCTGACTGAAATGAAAAGACCAGATCGCCACAGCTGCCCTTTTCTCTCTGTCAGACTGAATCAAGTTCAGTGGGAGTTGTTTAATTTGAACTGCGCTCGCTTACTCGATCTGTCGCTCCTCGTTTTCCATCAGACAAACTGAGCTGGGCAAATTGAAAAGGTCTTCATTCATGTGAAAACCCAGCCGTTTAGTTTGAATGTGAATGCATATGTGTGTGGCAGGTGAGCTTCAAACAATTGTGTTGAATGAGATGCAACTGTGTGTGGAAGATATTTGTATAAGTACTTTAAAATGTGTTCATTATATAAGAATTGTTAATCCAAATGTGCAGTCATTCGAGATCAGAATGAGTTTGTTTCTTAATCAGATCTGCAGAAATGCACCAGTGTCTCAGCAATGGATGTGAATGGGTGCCGTCAGAATCAGAGTCCAAACAGCTGATAAAAACATCTCAATAATCCACAACACTCCAGTCCATCAGTTAACATCTGGAGAAGACAAAAGATGGAAAAATACAGCATTATGATGGCGCCCATTCACATCCATTGCTGTGACACTGACACAGAGATCCATTTCAACAAACCTGAAGAAGAAACAAGCTCATCCTAATCTTGAATGAACGAATGGTGAGCACATTTCCAACACATTCTCATTTCTGACTGTTACTTCACAATTACTGGAAACATGAAGTTCCTTTGCGTTGCAGATTGCATTATCATCTCCTATAAATAAACCTCTGCCTAAATTACAGTAAAAGCCAACAGTCAAATGCAAGAATAGGACATTGATTGTTTAATAATGCTGTTCCAAAGCCAACGAGGATGTGGATCCAGGAACATGTCCTGCTCAGCATCAGATGTTCATCACACATATTTATATGCTATATGAGTCTCTGAAGCTCTCGGCATTATGAAGCGAAGGATGATTAGCCATCGAGAAGCTCTCCAGTCTTCAGCACAAAGAGCTGATCTGCCCGTGGCGGTGTCATGGAGGGCCATCAGCAGAGATAATACCGCCAACGGCCCGGAGGAGCATGGAGCTCTGGCATCTTCAGTGAGAACAAGTGGATAAATCCAGATCAAGTACACCGTTCGTGGGTGTTTAACTTTTACAACTAACGTATGTTTTAATCTGGCTTGGTTCTCTCTGTTTCCCTTGACGAGCGGTTAAACTGTCGGTGAGTCATAATTTCTAACCTCGGCTCGATAAATGAGCGGATGAGCTGTCGTTCCTTGTGCATTTGAATTGCAAATGAGTTGGCGTCGAGAACAAGCTGCATATAGACCATGGGGTGCCCACACTTTTTCGTTTTTCACTACAAAATAATACACAGAAAATATTATATATTATATTATATAAAATATATTATATTGCATTAATTTAATTTTGAATGAATAAAAAAAAAAAAAAAAAAAATATATATATATATATATTTATATATATACATATGTATATAAATGTAACATCATTTTATATATTATATATATAATATATAAAATTATGTTACATTTTTAGTTCCCCTGTAGAACTGTGCCTGCATTTACCTAAAGCAGTGGTTCTGAACCTTTTTTAATCCAAGACTCCCTGCTCTCCAAATCAAAACTGCAAGCTCAAACTTTTAAGTATAACCTTTGTATTTTTATGTAATTTTATATTTTTTTACTGTTATTTATTATTCAAGCAAATTAACGGTTTAAACATCCAGTGTTCTTTTTTGCAAATGTACTTCGCAAAAATGTCACTGCATTTTAGATAAAAGTAGTAGCGAATGTAGCTATATTCTGAAGTCAGTGATCTGAAGGTGGCTCGACGCTGTCAGTGAATAGGTCTGATGCCCATATGTACATGAACACCACTGGTCCTCAAAAACTTCTCCAAAACACGTAAGCATCCTTTATAAAACTCTCAATACATGAATATTCTAAGATGTGTTGAAGCAGAAATATAATGTTATATTGAGAACTGCAACATGCAGTGCATATACACGGTTTGTTTGTGCATTAAATAACAGACAAATAATTTGCGTATTATATACAGCGGGTTTGAGCTGCCACTCAAGTCACACCAGTTTGTAATTCACACAATGAGAACTGTTTACTGATCCAAAATGCAGAATACATAGAAAAGTACTCATATATATATATATATATATATACAGGTTCATCTCAACATTTTAGCTAATATGAAACGCAGTGAGACGGAGAGCCGCGCTGGCAGCCAGACCCAGAGGGACGCTGTCTGCATCTCAGGGCCCGGCCACAAATACCCGCAGCTCCAAGAAGCACCCCTGAGACGGGCAGCCCGAAGGTGATGGTGATGGCAACATCTGCAGCCCCACCCCCAGTGGAGGGCCGGGAGCGGTAGCATACACAACAAGAGCAATTTCCACATCTGTGGGCCAGTGCCCCGTGGTTTCCATTAAACCAAATGTCTTTTCTCTCCTCAGATGTGAACCCGGTCCCTACTTCATTGTGTCCAAAAAGAGCGGTGGGCTCTTCCGGAAGTCCCATCCTGGACCTTCAAACCTTGAACTGGTCCCTTCTCAGGCTGCAGTTTAAGATGCTCTCTCCGAAGTGCATACTAACATGCATTCGGCCCCAGGATTGGTTCGCAGCCGTCGACAGAGAGAAGAGCAAACTCTGTCCAGTGCAGAGGATCTCTTATCTCGGTATAAAGCTGGACTTAATCGAAATGACTGCCTGCCTCATGGGGGAGTGCGCGCAGGCCATGTTTGAGGTCATGCAGACACAAAACAGCAGTCCCTCTCAAAACTTTTCAGAGGCTCCTGGGGCATATGGCAGCCGCAGTCACGCCACGAGTTGGGCATGGCACCGTGGCACTCTCCAGATTGGTGTTTTCCCGGAGTGTTGCCGCTTTTTCAGCCCGTGGTCAGATCATATCCGTGGTACACACGGATGCATCCTCTACGGGTTAAGGTGCTATATGCAACGGGCTGCTGTGGCATATCAATTGCCTTGAGTTGTAAGCCATGCCTCTGGCCCTGCGTCGCATTCGACCGATGCTGCCCCACAAGCACATGCTGGTCCGGACGGACAACACTGCAGCCATTGCGTACATCAACCATCAGGGTGGTCTAAGCTCCCGCCGCATGTGACAACTCGCCTGCCATCTGCTCCTGTGGAGTCAGACGTGGCTGAAATCGCATATCAAATCATATTCCAGGTACACTCAATCGTGCAGCTGACCAGCTCTCATGGCAGTCCACCCACCCTGGAGAATGGCGACTCCACCCCCAGGTAGTCCAGCTAATCTGAAGCCACTCCGGCGAGGCCAAGATAGACCTCTTTGCCTCCCCCGAGTCCTCCCATTGCCGGCTGTATTACTCCCTCAACGAGGTGCCCCTCGGCAGGGATACACTGGCACATAGCTGGCCTCCGGGGCCTAAGTACGCCTAAGTTTTCCCAGTGAGACTCCTTGCACAGACCCTGTGCGAGATCAGGTAGGACGAGGAGCAGGTTCTGCTGTTAGCGCCATACTGGCCCTCCCGGACCTGGTTTGCCGGCCTAATGCTCCTCACAGCAGCCCCTCCTTGGAAAATCCCCTTGAGGAGAGACCTTCTCTCTCAGGGGATGGGCACGATCTGGCACCCGCGACCTGATCTCTGGAACCTCTCTGGCTTGCCAGCAGCCGTGATTAACACCATCTCTCAGTCTAGAGCCCCCTCAACAAGGCAGGCCTACGCTCTGAGATGGGGTCTGTTCGTCGACTGGTGCTCCTTACGCCAAGAGGACCCACAGAGATGTTCGATTGCAGTTGTGCTTTCCTTCCTGCAGGAAAAGTTGTAGCGCAGGCTGTCCCCTTCAACTCTGAAAGTGTATGTTGCTGCCATAGCAGCATACTATAATGCAGTGGAGGGTGAATCCCTAGGTAAGCACCAACTCATTGTCAGGTTCCTCAGAGGTGCACATCGGGTTAATCCCACGAGAACTCCCTCTGTAACCTCTTGTGACCTTGCCGTCGCCCTAACCAGCCTGTGGCAAGCTCCTTTTGAGCCCCTAGTATCAGTATAGATAATGTACCTGTCATTTAAGACAGCACTCCTGATTGCTCTGGCCTCCATCAAGAGAGTAGGGGACCTCCAAGCATTCTCCGTCGACGAAGAGTGCCTAGAGTTAGGCTGACGCTCTCAGCAGCTCTTTATCTGCTTCGGATGTCAGCAGAAAGGGAATGCTGTCTCCAAATAGAGGTTGGCCCATTGGGTGGTTAATCTCCCTATCTTACTTATACCAGGGAGAGCCGTGCCCCCTAGGTCTGAGAGCCCACTACACAAGGAGTGTTACCTCCACCTCTGCCTTGGCGCACGGTGCCTCTCTAGCAGATATCTGTAGGGCTGCAGGCTGGGCAACACCCAACACCTTCGCCAGGTTTTACAACCTCCGCGAAGTGTCTTCCCGTGTCTTAAATCAGACGAACAGGTAGTAGGAAGACCTGCTGGTGTTGGCTTGCTGCTGTGCTTCTCAATAGTTCCCTGAGGCCAAGGCGAAATCGTTCCTCCTGCCCCGCAGTCAGACTTAGAGCAGAGTTAGTCCCGACTGTGCTCCTACTGGATCTCCTTCACCAGTAGGTTGTGGCTTCAAAAACCTTGTTCCACAGTTGTTTCCCTTTACTTATTTCCATATCTTATCAATATAGTGCATTTCTTATAGTGCATTCCTTAACGCATTCCGACACGGCTCCTCAGTGCAGCGGCTCCAAACCTGCAAGTGCATTTAAGCAGTGCTCTCTTATACTCACGCTGTGATAAGGTGCACCTGGCTGTAATTATTGCACGCCAATATTCATTGGCCTTTTCTCAAAGATTCGAAGATGATTGGTCTTTCATGCGAGATCCCATATGTAACGTCTCCGTTCCCTCCTTCAGGAAACGTGGGTTACCTACGTAACCTTAGACACTTTAAGTTAGCTTGTGCCCCCACAAAGGCGCTTCACGATGCTTCCACAAAGAACCTTTAACATCTGAAGAACCTTTCTGTTTCACAAAAGCTTCTGTGAAGGTTCTTCAGATTATAAGAAGATAAGAAAGAGATGATTCTTTGACTGAGTGGGTCTTTGTGGAATCTGTGGCATCGCTGTGAACAACCTTATAAGCTTTTTTTTTAAGAGTGCATGCCAATACTGGCAGTAACTAGTAACTAAAAGTAGCATTTCAAAAGATTTTTTTTTACAAGCAAGATTAATCAAAATACAATTAAAGTGATCCCTGTGGTTCCTCCTTAATTAAAAATGGTATCTGAAATAAAGACAAAAAAACATTTGCCACTTGAAAACAAAGTAAACTGAAATCAAATGCAATTAAATATAAAAAGCCTTTTATTTCAGTTTCTGAAATTAAACTAAAACAGAAATGTAAATAAAATAGTACGTAGAAGTACTTACCTCTCCACTGACTAAACTTACTTTTGTTTTGTGTTTTTCAATTTTATAACATAATCTAGAAATGTTTTTGCTAATTATTATTATTATTTTGATATGCTTTGTGAATAAAATACAAAATACAATGCTTGTTAGTCTAATAACTTGCTCAGAGATTAGGGATCGATTTATTATTTCGTTGGCCCGTCGCTAACTGCTTACTGAGTCACAAGAAATATTTAGTATAATCCGATCTTACCTAACGTGTCAAGCCTTAGTGACATGCAGGAATCAAAGGTCTCATAAAGTGCGCAAACGGCTTCACT
>JAUYWG010000057.1:18921932-18943682 GCA_034779775.1 Enteromius afrohamiltoni
TATATATATAATAAAAATAAAATATTTTAAATGATTTAAAGAATGAATTCAGCTAAATGAGAAGAATTCAGCTAAATAAAAAATGTAGAAATAAATTAAATTGCTAGCTGGAAATATAGAAAAATTACTAAAACTGTAATAGAGATAAGTTTAACCTTAAAAGACAAAAGTACACAATAAAGTAGCCTGATATTACAATGAAAACTGAAAAATGTATTATTGAATATTAATTTATATGAATAAACACTGAATTATTGGATTATTGTTAATTATGAATACATTTTGATATTAAATATTGATATTAATAATGCTATAATTTATAATAAGTTGCATACAGTAGTACACAATAAGTATTTCTTGACTCATTATTTGATCAGGCTGTTAAAGATGTCTTAAATTGGGTAACGTTATATATATATTAAGCATCTGGCAGAAGTTTTCTGTTAATACAGTATGTACAGTACACTATATTAACGCATGCAATCTCTGAGAGCGTTTCTGTTGCTTGTTTGCCCTTCAGGAGCATGTGTGTGTGTGTGTGAATGTGTGATCAGGTCAGTATAGATGTTCTGCTTTTAGTTCTGTTTACTACTCTAAGGGATCATTCTGTTCTTAACCAGCCAATTAATTCCCAGAATGCACAGCGGTGGACGGGATGCTTTAATCTCCCCGAGATGTCATTGTGTTTGTGTAACTAACAATACTAAATCTTCATTCTCCACACATAAATAAACAAATTAACTTGAGGAGGGGAAGTAAATTGTCTCCAGAGCTTCTAAAAACCTTCCAGAAATACCAATCAGATCCCTGGGTGTCATGGTTTGTGCCACCGTTGTGAGAATAATACAGATAATTGAGATGCACAGAGCGGCAGAAATTCAAGGAGAACACCTCTGCAACTGTATCTGAAGATGAAGACCCTGCACAACAGCCACTGCTCCACTTTAAGAGCGACAGACTGATATATTTCAGCCAGAATAATAGTCAATAGAACTGAGAGTTCTCGTTAACGCATGCTCTGAATGCATAAACCAGTACATGTACACACTGAAAACAATCAATAAAAGTGTCTGAAAAATGTGTAGATACACATAAAAGTTTTAAATAGAGATTGCTGGAAAGTTTGGCAGGAAAATACCATTTCAGCTTTTCTACTTAAATGTAATCTTTAATGCATTGCCAGATTGTGAAGTCAAAATTGTAATTATTACTATGATTTTTTTGCACTGTAAAATATCTCTATATATATATTTTTAAATATATAAGCTAAATATATAAGTCAATAAAACAAATGGTGTACAGTTTGTCTTTATAGAAATCCAACATTTAATTCAATGTGTTATTTAGAGTTTCTTTTCGTATGTTTTTTTGTGAAACTTGCTAGGATTGATTTTAAATTTTACAAGGAAATTTTTTTTGCTTGCTACGAAATTTTACAGATCATTAAAAAAAAAAACAAAACAAAACAAAAAAAGAAACTGCAAGTAATGCATTTAATTACCGTATATATGAATTAAGTAAAAACGTTAATAAATTCTCCAAAAACCTTTATGTACTACTTTGAAAAGTGTTTATGGTGTGAAAAGGTAACCATGGCAACAGGGGTTGTTTAACATGAAAACAAAGCTCCAAAATAGCTGGTTGTGCAGGATCCACCGCATCTGAAATATACAGAGATCAATCAAATCTAAAATGAATGTAGCAGAGCCTCAGAGACACCGGCCTTCAAACAGTGAAGTAATCTCGTCTAATAAAGTCATTCAGCTATTGAGTTATTGGCGAGTTTTTTCTGTTCACACACATTCGCTTTCTTATAAAGAGCCACGAGGCAAAATAGTGTGTGTCAACATTATCCTGTCAATAATAAAGAAAGAACTTTTGAGAAATGCAGGATTTGAGATGGCTTTGAGGGGCGAGAATATTTATTCACTTTAATGACAAGGCCCGCTATTGACTTTTCCAGAAATCTAATATTCAGCTAGCGAGCCGGTGAGAATCTCCTAATGCAATTTCAGATGGATCTAGGGGACAATAAACATTTATAACTTTCCACACAGTGTCTGTTCATTGAAAACTTTTTTCATATGATGTTCTCAGGTGGATTTCAGTTGAAAAGGAAAAAAAAAAACTTTAGAGATTGTTCTGAGACATGTGTCTGTGTTTTTGTAAATGCTGTGAAGGTCATTAGGGTCTTGTGCTATTTTCTAAAGGTTCTTTAAAATATGGAAAGAAAATAAAGTTATACAGATCTGAAGTACGTGAGGGTGAAGAATTGATAACAGAATAACTATTTCTGATTGAATGATTTAAAGGTTTGTAGCAGTGTTATTAAAGCTAACTAAAATTAAAACTATAAAAACATCTTTGTTACTATGTTAACTAAAATAAAATATAAAACAAATATATTTTAAGCAAAGTCAATAAGGCAATATTTTTATATACTTTAATATAATTATACCAATATAATTAAAACAGGAATAAAATCATAAAAACATAATTTAATAAATTATAGCTCTCTAACTATTAATCACAAACAAAATAAAAGTTTTTGTTTGCATAATACTGTATAATTCTTTCTGAAATATAAACATACATTTATGGCTTTGTGTTTATATGAGCATAACCCTAACCCAAAGAGCAACATTGCTAGAAACTTATTTAATAGACAGATTAATTTATTTATTTTACAATATTTAATTTTGAAAAAAAAAAAAAACAACAGTTGTCAATGTATTTATTTCTGTCTGCTGAGAGTATTTTCTGACTTGTGGAGGAATAAAAAGAGAAATCCTAAAAACTGTAACTATGTCAACAAAATAAAGAATTTCCAGCCAGTGTTCATTCTATAAAACATCAAGAATAAACAACAAGTCTTTGTTTATTTCACTTTAGATATTTGTGTTTGTTTATTTAAATGTCAATCCATATCTTAATAGGGTCATCCGGTGCCATGTGCACTTTTACAAGCAGTTTGGACTGAAATGTGTGTTGGGAGTGTGTGTACACAACCACCATACAATGATAAAGATCCACCGGTAGTTTTCTAAATATTTAATAAAAATAAGTTGCCCCTTCTACTCCAGTTGATATTCATTCATTTCTGATTTATTTTTGATGCTCCAAACGAAATAAACAGCACAAAGCAAGTCTCTGAAGACATGGAGAAGAATCACGAGAGAGCTGGTGCTGTTCTATACCTTTTATTCAAAACGTCTGGAAACTAAATCAGAAAGTAATAACACTGCAAGGCAGAAAGGTCTGGATGATGGAGTAACAATGACAGAGACGAGAGACGTCTTTCATGTGTGGCTGTTGTCAGTTTCACGGCAGGAGGCCCAAATTAATACATCTTTCAATTCTTTTAGCTCTTTTTCTCATTAAGGGGTGCCTATGAAACGAACAGGTCTAGCTTAATATCACAAGCACCCACGTTGTGTTTTATTCCCGTACGCAGAACACATTGGCCCCTCGCCAAAACCACAGGGAGTATGCGGTTTTAATAGGCGCTGCTTACTAACTGATATTGGGAAAGAGGTTGAAGGCGTAGGAACAAATCAATAATAGTAAATGAGTGCAGAGAAAGACAAACACATCGGCGTAATGAGCCCAGCAGGGACCAAAATAAGTATGACACTGATTCATTAACATGTGTTCCTGCGTTTGCTCGGGGACTTCAAACTTTAGCCAGGGAAGATTTCAGCTTCAGTGGTTATTGCAGGTTATTCAGCTTGACCGCAAGCATGCTTTGCTTTGAGAACAAACCGCACTGTTCACTTAGACTGGATTTAACCAATAACATCGATTTAAGCATTAACTCAAATTTTATAAAAGCTATGAAGCCTGTATTTATAATACATAATAATTAATAAATTATTCAAAGCAAATGTGTCATATTACTGCTCCATTGGCAGATATTTTTGGTTGTTTTGAGGAAAAACTAACAAAAGTACGATATATACATATATATACACACACACACACACACACCCCTCCAAAAATATTAGGACAGTGAGGCCAGTTACTTTATTTTTGCTATATACTAAAAATAGTTGTTGACATCAAAATATGAATATCAGACAGATTTACAAAATGGATGGGTTCAAATGAAAGATGGTATCTTCTAAGTTGTTTGTCAGATAAATACATGCAAATATAAGCTGACATGTAAATCTATTGTCTGACATTCATCTTTTGATGTCTAACCCAAATGTTTTCAGTCTACAGCAAAAATATATGAATTGGCCTCACTGTCCAAATACATTTGGAGGGGAGTGTGTATATACATCACTGGAAAAAAATATGAGTACAGCACCACTGCAGAAAAATCTGTTTCTTTTGGGTTTTATTCTTAAAAATGAATCTCCTTCAGAAAGTATAAGAAGCCTTTATATTTCTAGTCGTTTTTCTGAACTCAACGAGACATGATTTGTGGCCGAGCGCTGCAGGAGCGTGGGTTTGTGGACTGATAGCGCTAGTAATGCTTGACTTGGCTTTGGTTCCAGCAGGAGAGATGTGCTCTCAGCGTTGTGTTCATCATACAGAAGTGTCCCCATCTGTGATCCAGATACAGATTGTTTTTCTGCTGTGCTTAAAAAGAAAAAAACATTCCCTGAGGAAAAACTCTACTTGACCCTTCCTGATATAACCCGGCATGACTCGATCTGTCGCTCACTCACATCGCTGGTGAGAAAAACTTCATTAAAAGCCTCTGAGCTCAATTCTCTGGGGTCCTGAAGAACATAAATACATGTCCAATTTCTTTGTACTTTCAGCTGAAAAGTGTAAATATCCATATCACAAGCAAACCATCAGTGTAAATTAAAACTTTATAGTGTTTACAAAAAAAAAACATATATTATACATATATAAATAAAAGCTGACACTGGGCCACCATCTTTGGGAGGAAATATATATACTGTATATACACAGTGCTGTGCAAAAGTCTTTTCCACTAGTATTTTCACCAACAAAAATTGGTTTTAAAGTTTTGTTGTGAAACGTATTAATAGCAGTAGTCATTTACCCCCACCATCTGAGTGTCTGGAGGATTAACGTTACGTTTGTTTCTAAAGGAATATACCCTTGATCAACCGAAATGCGTTTATGTTCGCTCGAATCATTCATCATCCAGCCTCACCTACAGAAGCAGTGAGTATAATGTCTTTTAATAAATCTTTACAAATCGTCCTAATGATGTGCTAATTAGCATGGTTTCACTATGGATACGGCTAAATAAAGATCCTCTGAGAGTGCCTCAGAAAACAGGGGCGGGGTCAGCGGAGCTCGTGAAGATTTAAAGGGGAAGTACACAGAACAGAGTGATTTCTAAAGAGCTGTTTTTGACAGGGGAAAATGATCTTTGAGAAATTTGAGAAACTTTCCATTAAGACCTTTAAGAATCATATAAGCTAGTGGAAAATTGGCTACTTTAAGTCGGTTATTCCTACCTCTCCACGATGCTTCAAAAAACCTACCTGCAAAGCTACAGCACTCTTTAAAGTTTTAGACACTCGTATAAGAATCGTATAAGAAGTGAGGACGCTTTAAAAAATATTGATTTATTTATCAATTCACTTCTATTAACTAAATCAAATAAATATTTGGGATTACAGCTTTTGGTAAAACAGATTCTGTTCCGAGGTACACTTGCCCATAGTTTTCAGGTAGCTTTCCAGGTAGGTTTTTTTCTTTATCTTGGAGATCTCTGTGTGGAGCGCTGGCTGCTGTCAGTGAGATTACTGACAATAATCTCACTGCATTATTACAATTGATGACAAAAAATAATGTTTGAAAATTGTAAACTGAAATTTCCAACTGACACGCTACCGCAAAAGATAGAAATAACTGACTTAAAACTATTTTTTGTTGATGAAAATACTTGTGGCCTAAGACAGTATACTTCTGTATACAGTACTGTATATATAAGGTACAGGTCAAAAGTTTTGACACACCTTTCTTTATTTTCATGACCATTTACATAGTAGATTGTCACTGAAGGCATTAAAACTATGAATGAACACATGTGGAGTTATGTACTTAAGAAAAAAGGTGAAATAACTGAAAAATCTTTTATATTCTAGTTTGTACAAAATAGCCACGCTTTGCTCTGATTACTGCTTTGCACACTCTTGGCATTCTCTCTATGAGCTTCAAGAGAAGAGAAGAAGAGAAGAAAAAATAGCTGCAATATAACAAAAAATGACAAATTTAAGGGGGTCTATACATATGTATATGTGTGTGTGTATTTGTGTAAAATGGGGAAAAAATAATCTGTAAAAATATAAAATCAAAATGTAAACCAGATTTCATAGGGCCCTAAAATATTTTTTTTTTCTTACCTTTCTTACCTAATAAATTAGTGTTAAATTTAAAGTTTTATGATTCTTGATTCAGAATGAACTTTTAGGGCCTATGAAATCTTTTTTTTTTTCATTCCCAAATTCGGTTTAATTTTTTTTCCAGATTTTTTGGGAAAATTTCCCAGATTTTTTTTTTTGGAGCAAATCTTAATGGTTTAATAAAAAAACCATACCTTGTCACGTCCTTTCCTTTCCTTTTTCCTTTCCTATATATAAACAAAAGAAAAATCTGAAATTTTGTTTCCATTTATCCATATCAAGTAAAAATTGTATATCTTGATAGTTTAACGTTTACCATCCAGCCTCATAGTACAGTTTTCAGTAAATTGTAAGCTACTGTCCTATTTGTGTAGTACCTAGTATGCTGCTATATAGTCTCCTACCAAACTCTTTCTTTGACTGCTCTGCACAGTTAAGACACTATTGACAAAAGTAAATATTGCTCACAATAAAGTGCCTTCATGTTTTATACCGTATTCCTTTATATGGTGTAAATTTTAATGTTATGTAATCTATACAAGCAGCATAAGGTGCAGTGTGCACTTACTTGCACTTACTTTACCTTTATTAAAAATCTGTTTATGCTGATTATGATGACTGAAAGCTGGTTCTAATCAAAGCCAATTACATTTGCTGTCAATCATGCACAGCAATAACAAAAAGCAGTGACAAGTGTTTGTCATTTGAAGGCGAATGGCGTCACCCAGATCTCCTCATTAACCAGCCATGCCTCTGATTTTTGATTAACACATTAGCTCTCAGCCAACTACTGCTTTAGTTTTCCTTTCTGGAGGAGGTTGTTTCTAATGCTGCTTGTGTCCTGAGGTGACACTATTATTAGGACGTGATGAGGGATTCGCTTGGACAATTCCATGTTTGTTTTTTCATTCTCTATCGATTAGGATTCTTTAAGGAAAAAGGAAAGGAAAGGATGTGACCTGTGGTCAGGTAGGGTTTCCCATATTAGGAATTTGTGCTCTGCATTTAACTCATCCAAGTGCACACACACACACACACACCGTGAACCGGAGCAGTGGGCAGCCATTGCTGCGGCGCCCAGGGAGCAGTTGGGGGAACGGTGCCTTGCTCAAGGGTCTCACCTCAGTTGTGATATTGAAGGTGGAGAGAGCACTGGTTATTCACTAACACCACCCACAATCCCTGCCAGACCTGAGACTCAAACCCACGATCCTTTTGAGTTACATGTCCAACTCCATATCCATTAGGCCACAACTGCCCCTTTAAAGAGGTAGTTCAGGCAAAAATAAAAATTTGCTGAAAATATCTGCACCCCATGGGGTCATCCGAGATTAGGATGAGTTTGTTTCTTCATTCGATTTTAAGAAATATGTCTCTTTCTCAGTAAGTAGTGAATCAGAATGAGAGTCTAAACACTACACTCCATCAGTTAACACTTGAAGCAGACGAAATATGAAACTAATCCAGCATTAAGATATGATCCATAATAACACTTTCTCCAGTGAAAAAGCGATCTACTCTGAATCAAGAGCGAAATCTGCAGAGATCTCATATTTTATACATCTTTTAAACATCTTTACAGCACATTCTAATTTTTGGGGAACTGCTTCTTTACATAACTTACTTGAATCTTGCGGCGTCCCATGAGTAATCATGATATTGCGTCTTTGTGCAAACACAATCACTCCAGTATTACTTGAAGGCAGACGTTTTACAAGCAACAGCAGCTTGTTTTCTGCAGGATTTCTCAAACATTGTAACATTTTCATCATATCTTCAAACAAAATGCATGTGCATATTTGAAACATGAGCGGCTCTGTCTAGTTATTTCGGAATCTGCAGGAAAGGTAAATCACAACCTGGTTATCCAGTCATGACTGTCTTAATTAGACAATCCCATGGTTGTCTCACTGTAAGACTGGAAAGCACTACAGTGGCACCCACTGCTTCATATGCATTTCATTAACGAGCGTCTGTGCATTTTAATGTATTCTGGTGCAATGGGTAAAGCTTTGGTGGTCTGACAAACAAATGGAGATTAGTTTGCATAACAGCAGTAGCAGACAAAAGCTAAATCGCTTATTTCTAATGGGATTATGGGAAATATATTTCACTATATACCATGAACAACATTTACAATGAAAAAGTGATTTATAGCAGGATTTATATTGTTTATCCATAAGTGACATTATAATAATAACCAAAGTGTTTTTTACTTTTATAAAGTGGCACTTATATTAATTACATTGATGACAGATATTACATAACACTAACCAAATCCATAAAACAGCTCTCAAAGTGAGCCAAATGCCAGAGTACTGTACAAAAATAAGTTTTGGTCCCACTTTATATTAAGTGTTCCTAATACCTGTGTACTTATATAGTAACTAGATTTATATCTAATATGTAACCAAGTGTAAGTGCACATTGCTACATAGTATCTACAGCTGTAATATTTCTGTAACTACACCCATGTAACAACCCTCAGAATGGTATGTGTAAGTACAAATGTGTAACAGGACATTGGTAACAACACTTTTTTCACTTTCAGCTACATTTTGTAACAGCAGTATGAATAAGAATAACTGGAACAGGGGGTGATCAAGGGGTGTAGTTGGGTAGGTTTAGGTATATGTAAAGTGGGTGGAGTTGGTGCACCTCTGTATGGCCTGTCTAACATATAAAGGAAAGCCATCTGCAGCATACACATTACATTAGTACATTAGATATGATAGAGACACTCTTGTTTCTATTGGTATACAATGTAGTTCGAAGTTTTTAACTCCGGATCCGAGCTGGCCGAGTGAGATCCTGAGGGAGAACAAAGGACGTTCATGCAAAGCGGCGGCCCCAAGGGAAATGAGCCGGCGTCAGGAACAGGCTGAGAGCCTGTGCACACCGCATACCTCTGCCTAGTATCCTGCTTGCCAATGTCCAGTCAATGGAGAATGACCTCAGGGCCAGAGAGTTCCAGAGAGACATTCGGGACTGCAATCTCCTCTGCTTCACTGAGACATGGCTTAACCCGGACCACGCCATCCAGCTGGCCGAGTTCTTCTCGGTTCACCGCATGGACAGGACACGGGACTCAGGGAAGTCAAGGGGAGGCGGTGTGTTTAATGGTGAACAGCAGCTGGTGCAACTGCGCAAGCATTGTTTCTCTTACACGCTCCTGCACACCCAACCTGGAACTACTGACCATGATGTGTCTCTCCTTTTTATCTTCCTCTGGAGTTTACATTGGTCATAGTCAGCGGCGTTTATGTTCCACCACAAGCGGACACGGACACTGCCTTACGCGAGCTGCATGAGGCACTCACACAGCACCAAACACAGCACCGGGATTCTGCGGTCATTGTGGCGGGGTACTTTAATAGTGCCAACCTCAAACGCGCAGCACTTTTATCAACTTTTATCAGCACATCACCTGCCCCACCAGGGGCGATAGGACACTGGACCACTGCTACACTACAGTTAAGGACGCTTACAAGGCACAATCTCATCCACCGTTTGGGAAATCTGACCATGCCGGCATCTTCCTCGTGCCAAAATATAAATAAAGGCTAAAACGGGAAGTTCCATTTCAGAGGGAGGTCACGTGCTGGACGGACCAATCGGTGACCACGTTACACGACGCACTTGATGACGCTGACTGGGACATGTTCCGAAACAGCTCCGATGACATCAACGTGTTTACAGAAGCGGTTGT
This sequence comes from Enteromius afrohamiltoni, assembly GCA_034779775.1. Taxonomy (NCBI): domain Eukaryota; kingdom Metazoa; phylum Chordata; class Actinopteri; order Cypriniformes; family Cyprinidae; genus Enteromius; species Enteromius afrohamiltoni. Next base: position 18,931,980 of record JAUYWG010000057.1, read on the forward strand.
GGGATTAATTGGAAAACTAGCGATATGATGATATGGCACAGAAAACGATTATCAGAACACTTCCCAACCAGAAGCAGAAGGTGGATAAAACCATCCGCGGCGCTCTGAGATCTCGCACCACTGCCTACAATGTGGGACTTGGGACATGGACCTGCACAAGGCTGCGTTATATAACGTGCGGAAGGCGGTGAAAGAGGCACAACGCTACGGGAGGAAACTAGAGTCACAACTCCAACAGAGTGACTCTAGGAGCCTGTGGCAGGGACTAAGGACAAAAATTGACTATAAAGCACCAACATCTGGTATGAACGCAGATGCGAGTCTGGTAGACAAGCTAAACACTATCTACGCTCGCTTCGAGGCTGCAGCCAAAGATGCTAGTGATGCTAATGCTAATGTCCCAAATAAACCTCATCCTGCTTCCCTCAATCGCCCTGTAGCTCTCATCTCAGTATTGATGAAGTGCTTTGAGTGGCTGGTGAGACTTTCTTCACTACCAGACACACTTGACCCACTACAGTTGCTTACCGTCCAAACCGGTCTACAGATGATGCCATCTCTCATCTCCTCCACACATCACTCACTCACCTGGACACTAGAGGGGGGAATTATGTTAAAATGCTCTTCATTGACTAGCGCTCAGCATTTAACACTATATTATTAATTCCCTCTACACTCATCACCAACTTGGAGCACCTGGGACTCAGCTCATCTCTGTATCAGTAGATCTGTAATTTCCTAACTTGCAGACCACAGGCAGTAAAGATGGGCGGACACCTCTCAGCCTCACTCACTCTCAGCACTGGAGACCCCCAGATGTCAGCAAAACAAAGGAGCTGATAGTGGACTTTAGCACTAAGTAAGAGAGGAACTATCCCCGTCATCAATGAGAGCCCAGTGAAGAGAGTGAACAGCTTCAAATACCTCGGTGTTCACATCACGCAGGACCTGTCATGGTCCTGTCACATTTTCACGTGGTGAAAAAGGCCCGACAGCGTCTCTACCACCGCAGACGCTTGAGAGACTTCAGACTGCCCTCCAAGGTGCTCAGGAACATTTACTCCTGCACCATCTAGAGCATCCTGACGGGAAACATCACAACCTGGTTCGAGAAACAGCACCATGCAGGACAGACGAGCCCTACAGAGGGTGGTGCGATCAGCTGAACACACCATCCGCACAGAGCTCCCTGACCTGCACTCAATCTACAGCAGGCGGTGCTGGACCAAGGCCAGGAAGATTGTGAAGGACCTCAGCCATCCCAACAATGGACTGTTCTCTCTGATGAGGTCAGGAAAGCGATTCCACTCCCTGAAGGCCAACACAGAGAGAATGAGGTGGAGCTTCTTCCCGCAGGCGATACGATCTCTCAATCAGTACATCACACAGTACTGATCCATTTTGCACATCCACACATAATGTTTTTTTGCACTCACTTTTTTGCACTCACTCTGGTCACTGAACTCTCTACTTTGTACTTTCAATTTGCACTACATGTTGCAGATGGAAGGATGCTACATGGGGATTAATGAGTGGAATTTACATACCATTTGTCCCCAGTATGCCTCTTTACTCACTTGCACATATCAAACTGTTACTCTTATTGTGTGTACATATACCTCATATATTTATACTCTATTCTACTTCTATTCTCCTTTTATTCTATTGCTAGTTTATTTTTTATATATTGTATTTATTTACTGTACTTATTTTTTATATTCTACTTCTATTTTGCCATTTTACTTTTTCTTAATTGTTTTTCTTAATGTGTCAATTTGCTGGAGCAGTCGTGCAATACATTTCACTTCATGTCGTACCGTGTATGTATGTGAATGTGACAAATAAAACTTTAATTAGATTTTTGAATTTGAGTAGTGAGTGAGTATGTGTGTGAGTGAGTGGCATTTTAGTATGTTTGTGAGTAGTGAGTGATAGTGTGTGTGTGTGTATGTATGTGAGTAGTGAGTAGCGTGTGAGTATGTGTGTGTGAGTTGCGAGTGATAGTATGTGAGTATGTATGTGAGTAGCGAGTGAAATAAAACTGAAATATCACATGGTCTTAAGTATTCTTAGGCAGTATAGACTGCTGTGAAACTTATATATTTAACTCAGGTGCTGTCCATTTCTTCTGATCATCCTTGAGATGGTTCTGCACCTTCATTTGAGTCCAGCTGTGTTTGATTATACTGATTGGACTTGATTAGGAAAGCCACACACCTGTCTATATAAGACCTTACAGCTCACAATGCAGGTCAGAGCAAATGAGAATAATGAGGTCAAAGGAACTGCCTGAAGAGCTCAGAGACAGAATTGTGGCAAGGTACAGATCTGGCCAAGGTTACAAAAAAATTCTGCTGCACTTAAGGTTCCTAAGAGCACAGTGGCATGTTTGAGACAACCAGAACCCTTCCTAGAGACCCTAACCCTGAAAACCACACTTGAGTAAAAGTATGGATGCCTTGCTATTAAAATTACTCCATTACAAGTTACAAGTCACCAATTCCAATAAGACTTGAGTAAAAGTCTTAAAGAAAAGTAATATATTTTACGCATACTGAATGTAGGCTCAAAGAGCACCAATAAATGTGAAAAACAAGAAACCGTATTTATGAGGTTTTATTTACTAATTGTCACATCTTCACAAACACCTGTCCCTGGATCATTCACGGAAACATCACAACCTGCCACTCCTGAATCTACACAAATCACCCGATCACAGTCACCTGAATTCTAGCACCTGTTCCCAATCACCTGCACCCCATATAACCTAGCCTCAACCGAGCATGCGTTGGCTGAGCTCATCACTACTCCACTGAGCCATCGTGGAGGATGCTCTGACATCTGCTCTCCTTCCTGCCTATCTGCCTACTCACCTGCCGGCCTGCCTGAGCCTCCAGCACTGAGATCATTCACAAACTTTGAAAGACTGAGTATTGCTTTAATCGTTTGCTTCAAGAATACCTACTGTGAAAAGAGCCTTTGAGTTTGCTAACCTGTGTTTCTTACCTGAGTTACTTACCTGCACCGATCTCTGTGTTGCTCCAGAATTGTAAATAAATACTCACCTGTTAAAACTTACCTCTTTGATTATGAGCGTGACACTAATATAGAAATTAAAAACTGAACACCTCAATATTTCAAAATGTCAGAACAAAATAGATTAATAAAGTCAGTCTCAGTCAAATTTAAATGTTCAAAAAAGGCACAAGTAAAACAATAAAAAAAAAATAAAGTCCAGCCTACCTTGAACAAAAAAAAATATAGTAAAATAAAATTTAGAGCTGACTTTGATTTGATTTACCTCTTAGTCTCAGAGGAGGGCAATATTTTTATATATTTAATTATTTGTTTACTTCAATAAAAGCAGCCATGTCGCTAATTAATGAAACCCCTGGTATTTGGCAAGCTGCTAATTCACATTCAAGTGCAGTAGCCTCATTTAGCTCATATACTGTAGGTAAATGGCATCCAGTACCTTATGCACCCTGCGGATGGTGATATCGCCTCTTTCGCCCAAGAAATTAGCCATGGAAGATAAAGATGCCGACTTGTTGCGCAAAGTTTACAATGCAACGAGTAATGGTATGTGTCTGTTCAAATGTAGTGGAGTACAGAGTACATATATTCAATCACAAATGTAGTCGAGTAGAGAGTACATGTTGCTTTTATTTTTGATACTCAGTACAAGTACTACAAAGTCGCCAAAAAATACTCAAGTACAGTAACAGTCCATTTACTCAAATACTTTACACCACTGCTATCAATTGAGAAGAGCCTTGGTGAGAGAAGTAAAAAAGGACCCAAAGATTACTGTGGCTGAGCTCCAGAGATGCAATCGGGAGATGGGAGAAAGTTGTAGAAAGTCAACCATCACTGCAGCTCTCCACCAGTCAGGGCTTCATGGCAGAGTGGCCCGACGGAAGCCTCTCCTCAGTGTCTCCTCAGACACATGAAAGCCTGCTAAAAAACACCTGAAGAACTCCAAGATGGTGAGAAATAAGATTCTCTGGTCTGAATGAGACCAAGATAAAACTTTTTGGCGGTAATGTGGTATGTGTGGAGAAAACCAGGCACTGCTCATCACCTGTCCAATACAGTCCCAAAAGTGAAGCATGGTGGTGGTGCATCATGCTGTGGGGGTGTTTTTGAGCTGCAGGGACAGGACGACTGGTTGCAATCGAGGGAAAGATGAATGAGGAAAAAAATTAATTTAAATTATTTTAGCAAATGGCTGCAATATAACAAAGAGTGAAAAATTTAAGGGGGTCTGAATACTTTCTGTACCCACTGTATGTGAATAGTGAGTGAGTAGTATGTGAATATGTGTCCTCAGCGTCTCTCAGGTGCACCTGATGCTCTGCTCCAGGGTCCAGGTGTAATAGAGGTGTATGAGGTCATGCTGACAGTTGGGTGCTTTGATTAAACACAGAGCCAGGCTGACTCCTGCGCAGCCTCATTGCCGGCTCGGATCTAAAGAACAAAATCCATTAATTTCCAAAAGCTAATGGGATATTTTTCATTTCTGCGTAGCTTCGCCATCTGCTTCAGGGAACATAGTCTCTCTGGATCAGGAGAAGAGCAAATGTGACCTGAGAGAGAAACCTGGACAGAGTCAAGCTCAGACTCTGTCAGTGATCCTAGCGATCCCACAAATCTTTATAATGATTATTAATCACTCACATATGTGACTATGTCTGTCTTCAGCCAATAGCTAATAAATTGTTAGATGTCAGTGTTTGAAAGGGTAAGTATAAAATTAAACTGTAAGCTATTACACCATTTTGTTTTATTACTGCTTAGTACACGGCTTCGTGGAATACTCGATTCTGATTGGTAAGTCGCCACATTGCAAGGTTTGTTATTCCCAGATAACAACCAGTAAAACAAATAACTCAGGCTCATCCGGGTACTACATGTAATGCCAAGCCAGCAGGGGGAGTTCTCTCCTCTGTGCTGACTGTCTCAGCTTCCTCTATGGTGACTTCCTGTTTAGCGACCATTTAAGCGGGAGCCTAAAAACAGGAAGATGCAAAGTATTGTTTTGCATAGCAGACTCTACCAAGCATCTTCTCTTGTTCCTGTTCATTGTTTTTTTTTTTTTGCCATAGTCTTGCCTTGTTTCCATTATCTAGTTTTCATTTGTCACTTTGTAGTGCCCTTTTGGATTTAGATCTCAGACTGTATTTGTGTTTTTGTAAATGTTTTGTTGCTGTCCCTGATCACCGCCTTCTAGTGGATTACGATTTTGTCTTGCCTGTGGATATACCAGTTTGCTGTAGTTTGGATTTTGCCTGTTTGACCACACTGTATTATAATAAAGCTAGCACTTGGATCTTCTGCTTGCCTGAGTCCAGCAGTTAGTTACACCTATGCATCTTCTTGACTGCTAGAAATTATATCAATCCGCTGTCGTTGATAGTTTGGCACCATCCTGTGGCTTAAAAATGCTTAACCACAAGTTAAAATGGAGGACTTCAACATTAATTTAAACATGTACGGTAAAAGTAAAAGCAGTGGATAGAAGATTACCCGACTGACTCCCCGGTTAAAATAATATTTGTATTATTATATTATATTATATATTATCTTTAAATTGGCTTTAATTCACTAAATAGCTTTTTCCCCTTTGACTGTCATGTGAAATGCTATCTCTTTTATGTCTTTTGCATTACTTAGATCGATAAACATTGCATTACACACACAGACTCTCATTATGTGATTATGAAACCGTCTTTTGGGATCATTTCACTCGCTGCACTGCAATTGACCTCATTTTAAAATCTTCACAACATAATCATCTTAAACACACACTCTGTTACAGAAGCAGATGCTACACAGGAGGTAAGCAGAAGATAATGGTTTATTTTACAGCAGAGTTTGAAACAGTGGATGAAGACAATGATAAAGGTGAGGATCAGAGAGCTGGATGATTTGTTGTTGAATTACGATCAATAAGTCAGTCTTTGTATTTACAGATTTGATGGAGCACTGGACACACAGACAATGGAGACATGCTGGACCGGGAAGACAACCACACACCACATACACAGAAGAATCCTGGAGCTTTGGCGAGACACTAGAACGAAGGAGACCAAGGAGGTAATTACAGAGTAAGTATTTCCAATATAGACAAGCAAGGAGTGTAGTCCACTTCGTAAGAATGAACCTGGACACTGACTGAGGAGTGGTGTGTGGTTTTATAGTGGTTGGGATTGTGGTGATGATGAGTTGCAGGTGACAGTGAGTAGAACTCAGGGGAGAGGGAGCGCTGTGATTGGCTTGCAGATCTGTGACACACACACACAAACAATGTTTTCTATTCCGAGACCCAAGCCTAACACTTGCAGACAACCTGTTTGCATTCTTACACATCCCTAACCCTAACCACAGGCCAGTCCCCGACAATGTAAAAAATGTCAGGTTTTTACTATCCTTGTGGGGACATTTGGTCACGCACACGCACACACACACACACACGCACATATATAAATATTAATTTCTATTCTATGTGTGTGTGTATTATGAATACCATACCATATATACAGTATATATATATATATATATTTTTTTTTATATATATAAAATATATATAAAGTATATATTTATAGTAATATAATTTATAATATACTGTATTATACTGTGTTTAATATACTGTACAGGCAAAAATGTTGGACACATCTTCTCTTTCAATGTGTTTTCTTTCTTTTCATGACCATTTACATTGGTAGATTTCCACTGAAGGCATCAAACTACTAGTGAACACACGTGGAGTTATGTACTCAACAAAAAAAGGTGAAATAACTGAAAACATCTTTTACATTCTAGTTTCTTCAAAACAGCCACCCTTTGCTCCGATTACTGCTTTGCACACTCTTGGCATTCTCTCAATGAGAAATGGTTCTCCAACAGTCTTGAAGGAGTTCCCAGGGGTGTTTAGAACTTGTTGGCCCCTTTGCCTTCACTCTGCGGTCCAGCTCACCCCAAACCATCTCGATTGGGTCCAGGTCCGGTGACTGTGGAGGCCAGGTCATCTGCCGCAGCACTCCATCACTCTCCTGGCAGCTATTTGACCATGAAGGCCTGATTCGCGCCGTCTCCTCTTAACAGTTGTTCTAGAGATGGGTCTGCTGCTAGAACTCTGTGTAGCATTTATCTGGTCTCTGATCTGAGCTGCTGTTAACTTGCGATATCTGAGGCTGGTGACTCGGATTAACTTGTCTTCAGAAGCAGAGTACCTCTTGGGTAGGGTTATAACGGTATACCAGTATGGCAGTTTATTGTGATACTGACATGTACGATTATCATATCGAGCACATTCGCTTTTCCCAGTGTATATGCAACTTCTTTGCACTTGACTGCTTAGACTCAACCCATACCTGCACAGTGGAGAAAATGTCCGATACAGAGGCTGCAAATTCTAATCTCCCGCCGAAAATCTAATTAAAATCTGTTGTATGGTAATATTTTGGGTATACGAAAAATGATCCAACCCCATGATAGATCCGTGAAGATATCTAGTTTGCAAGAAATAAAACAACATCTAGCTGTGCAGTAAATCAAATCGCGATGTGCGTGTCTGTGAATATACAGCGCACAAACACTGCCATATATTGTAATTCTATATTCTGTGTCTCTGTATGAATGAGCAGCGCCGTTTTGCCTAATACTGTATATCTAGTACACACTCAAGTATGCGTGATGCTCGTGGTTTTTAAAGCGTCTGCTGTCTCACTCACTATGTGAAGACGTGAACACATGAACATATCCAGAGCTGCTCTCAGTGAACACTTAATGGTCAATTTATAATTTCATTTAAAAGAATAATCATCAAATACACTTCCTTTTACATCCATGTGTACATCCATTCAACATGACCCTGCACATATTGCTCTCCCATATATGCTGTTAAAGAAGGACAGTTTGATTTATTCTTGTCTAATATAAAGAGAAATAACTTATTCCTTATTTTGTTCAAATGGGAGATGAAAAGCTTTATTTAAAAAAAGCCCCTTTTTTTGACAGGGTAAAATGATCTTTGAAAATCTTTGAGAAAATTTAAAACCAACTATATTACCCTCAGATTCCAGGGGGCTGTTCCATTAAAGCCGCTTAGAAAAGCAGGGATTAAAGTCCAAAACCTGACTTGAATGAGCCGAGCTAAACATCCACGCTCAAATCGGTTCCATAACAGTAAGTTAAGGATCATGTGATCTTACTAATTTGAGTCAGGTTTCAATAGTCTAGATAATTGCACGTGCAAGCTATTGTTTAAAAGTCCTGAAAAGTCGAGCATGGGTCAATTGATTTACTGTGGACTACCATGGCAACGAAAGGGAAAGAAAGAGCAGCGATGTTCACGGCAACAGAGCAGCATTTGCTATTAGAGACGAATGAAGAATTTAAAGATGTAATCGCCAAAAAACGAAATACAGCGGCAATAAACAAAGCAAGAGAGAAAGGATGGCAGGAGTTTGCTGATCGTCTCAATGCGTATGTAGCAGTGTACACTATTTAAAATTCTTTATCAACATTGAATGCGTGTCACTATACATTGCACAGTTTGTGTGTGAATAACAGTACTTGCTTTTACGCAGCAGCAACTTAAAAGAAGAAAAAAGAACCTAGCAGCAGGTGAAAATAAAATACAAGAATATAGTTATTAACAAAAGGAAATTAACAAAAGGGAGGCTTGTCCTTGAGGGAATAGAGGGGGGACATAAAATGAGTTTATAAATGCTACCTTCTTTAAACAAATGGAAGCAATTGATATTGACATTCAGTATATAAAACCGAATATGAAGAAGTTGGAGCTGGAAATTCAACAGCTACAGAAAAATGCAAGTAGAACTACCATTTTTAATGGGAAAAGAAAAAAAAGCATGACTTTTTTGATCACTTTCCACAACATTTTTCACCCCTAACTAACAGGCAGATTCACTCTGAATAAAAAAAAATAACATTAAATATTTTGACTTCTGTGTGTTTGTTCAATAAAGGGGAAAGTTGTCACATTCATTGTCTGTTTAATGTCACTTTCATTGTCTATTTTGGTTTCTAGTTCAGTTCCTGTGTGCCCTTATTTGTTTTTTCCTGTCTTAATGTGATTATTAGTTGATTATGCTCCAACTGTGTTTCCCCAGCTGTCGTCCCTTTAGTAATCAGTTTGTTGTGTATAAATCACCTGTCCTTTGAGTTCTTGTTTGTGGATCAATGTTGAATGTTATGTGTGAATGAATACTTTTTTTGATTTATTAATAAAAGACTTTTATTTCAAGTTACGATCTCCTGCGTTCTCCTTCGTCCACTGCACCCAGACGTAGCAAAAGTTAAGGGGCCAGTGAAAAATTTTAAAGGCTACATGGTTTATATTAAGTAAAATAATTATGCACATATGTGTCTCGTATAAGTCTGTTTTGTTTTCTTCCAATACTGTTTCTTTGCCCCAGTCTTCCTCTTCTACAATCCTTGGTTGCGTCTCTCTCCTCAGACAAGCAATATTATGGAGCACTACACAAGCAACTACAATGTCACATGCCCTAGGTGGAGTCACCCTAAGGGGCTTCAGGCACTGGAACCTTGACTTTTTTTTTTTCTAGCCCAAATGACATCTCCATACGACCTTTTGTGCGTGCACGGACAATGTTGTAGCTGTGCCGTAGAAAATGTTCCACTGGCAAAAATGCGAAGTGCAATGCTTACCGTCTATGGGACTGTGAGCGCTCTGTTGTGGCATGTGTTATTTGCAATGTGTGGGCTTGGTAATCCACAAATATATGTAATCCCATCTCTTGAGAGCCTATGCCGCTCATACAGGTAGCTGTCATTAAAAGCCAATGGGTTTGACCTGTCTCTGAAAGTTCGGTCTCTTTGAAATACCCTCGGCATGACAGTAGCTCCCTCATCCACCACCTCATCTATGAAAGGATACGCCATGGTTAAGTTTGGAAATGAGTTTCAGCTCTGCTACTTTTAATTACCATTGTAATTCAACTCGCCAACCAAACTCACCAATTAAACAAGTTTTAAAAATTTCTTAGTGTATTTATACCTTTAGAATTTCTTACATTTATTAGTAATGTATGTTTCCTTATTTAATTTTTTTTTAATTATTAGTGGTTAAGTAAAATAAAATGACATCGAATTACCAGCAGGTGAGTATAAATTTTTAAAAGGTTTATGTGCCAGTGGCGACTGTATTGTCAGGGTGTGTTTGGAGGGTTGTTGACTTGAGTGTGTACTTGAGCACTAAAGGTAAAAGAGGGCATGCGCTGCTGTTGAATGTAACATCAAGAGCAGCTCTAGCGATGCTCGACTTGGCAAACAGCATTAATCATCAGAAAATCCCACAGAAGTCCATCCCGTCTAGCCGATGCGTGAACGAGCAGAGGGCCGGGTGCAGCCAGAAACACTCATCTGAAAAGTCTTTCACGGATGGCAAATGGTGTTTGGAGAGAAAACGCTCGGAGGAATTTGAAAGCCCACTATCTGCTCACAGCGATTCCCTCTGATGGCTTTGAAATATTCAAGTCAAAAAGCATCAGAAAGATTTGTGTGAAATCCCAGTCTCGTCTTGATTGAGGCCCAAACGTAGCTCAAGCTAATACACGTCTCTTACTGTAGATGAATGTTTTTGAGGTGCTGTTCGCTGATTCTCAGCTCTGTTTGTGCCTTTTGACAGTATTTTAATGTCATTTACGTTTATCGAGTTGCCTGATAAGGAACTGACTAACGTTTCTGTGTGTGTTTGCGTGTACACTGCTTTGAAGCATATCTCTGGTGTCAGTGCTTTTGCACCGGGTTGAATAATTGAAGGCGTTCCCTTTTAACTTGACATCATTAGACAGGAGTTGCAGGCTTTTCAGTGCAATGCTTGTTTTGAAGTCTTGTTAAACGTATTGCCAGATTTGCACCTTGCTTGGCTTGGGAATTTATGATGTTTTGGGTCAATCTTGTACAGAAAACATTTGAGTGAGTGATCATCAGCTAAAAAGCAAAAGAAATAAAATGTGTAGCTTGGATTAACACAAAGTTTTGTTTTTTTTACTATTATGGGGCATACACACACACATATATATATATATTATGTGTGTGTGTGTTATTTGCATGACATTACATTGACTATTTAAAATAATTAAATATCAAAATATGTCAATCCAGTATTTAACTAATTATTTATATGCTTTTTTCCTTCATTAAAATAATGATAATGATAATGATAAAGTAATGATAAAAACTAAACTATCATGAAAATAACAAAAGATTGAATACTACTCCCCAAAACAGACTTTGTTTTATATATATATATATATATATTTCATGACAAATAGTCATTTAAAGTAATGAAATATTAAAATATATGAATCCAGTGTTTGATTTGTTTTTGTCTTTAGTTACTTTAATTGTTTTTTAAAATATAGTAATAAGTAAAAAAAAGTGAAAAATCTTCCTATCACTGAAGTCGTATTGGGCACGGGCGGGATTTCGGCCAGGTCCAGTCATTACATCCTCACTTAAGCACATAATCTCTGTAAACAGCACTTTAACGAACGCACACATCTCCGTGGACTTTTTAGTCTAATGCGCAGTGCAAAACGTTGGTTTCAGTTTCGCGGCCGAGAGCTGTGTGTGTCACACGCACCGGATCACGTGAGGTCACGAGGACCCGGAAGTAACCTCACGCAGGTATATAAACAGGAAGCAGGT
>JAUYWG010000057.1:18961987-18974111 GCA_034779775.1 Enteromius afrohamiltoni
CCTGACCTGAACCCCATAGAGAATCTGTGGGATATTGTGAAGAGAGACACAAGACCCAACACTCTGGATGAGCTTAAGGCCACTATCGAAGCATCCTGGGCCTCCATAACAACTCAGCATAGGCTGATTGCCTCCATGCCACGCCACATTGAAGCAGTCATTTTTGCAAAAGTATTCCCAACCAAGTATTGAGTGCATAACTGAACATAATTATTTGAAGAATTACTTTTTTTTTTTATTAAAAACACTTTTCTTTTATCGGTCGGATGAAATATGCTAATTTCTCTCTCTCTCTCTCTCTCTCTCTATATATATATATCTATAAACCTAGTGAATACTAAGGAGACCATGGTTTCTGTGTGAACTGATTATTTTGTATACATCTTTTGAAAATTAAACAATTGTGTGAAGTCAGAGTTGCATTATTATATATATATACTTTTTTGTAAAAAAAAAAAAAAAAAAGTAAGTATGAGAAGTGCCCTTTATTTAGCCCCTCAAAATGTCTGTGCACATCCCTGAATGCAGGGGAGGAAAGAGTTCAGTATCTTACGCTTCTATTATGTTTTACAGGCTTTAGAGTGCTCGGTGCAGGTGAGTGTGGCTCAACTTCTCTTTGGCTTTTCATGTGACAGAATTCTCTGTGGCATAAAGCTGAGAGGCAAACTGAAGTATCAAGACAGAGAGGCATCGGTAGTTACCTCAATCTCCGACAAAGAAGCTACTGTGCTGTTTGGCTTTTATGCAGGGTTCCTGATTGCCTCCAGGTGATTTCAATTAGTGCTCTGGTGACAGAGAACAAGCTGTCGTGAACGGTGATCCTGGATCAGCCAACTGTGCAGGTGTTACAATACACAGCACACACACATATATTATGTAAACAAGAACATTTATTTTGGATGCAATTAATGGCTTGACAACACCAGTTTTTTGATTATATAATATTTTTTAAGTTATAAAACTGTTCCAAACTTGACTTAATTACTCAAACTTTGCTAATTTATGGGACAACAACAATATTTAAATGACCCGTTTTTATTCTGATTAAGTGTGTCAGCATCTTTCCAGCAGCAGGATTAGGCATAAATATGTATATTTGTTATTCAGGGTTGTACGGTGGTGAATGTAAAGTGTTCTGAAGGTCTGATGAACGTCTCTGGACATGAGAGGCTTCTCAAGGGACATGGATAAATGACAAAGCTCATGAAGTTCATGTGTGGAACGCAAGCTCTAGTTCTGTCACTAATGAGAGCTTGAGTGGGTTGGATGTGCTGGAAACATCGCAATCATGCCCCTGCACCAGCCCACAATATAATAAAGAGAATAAAAAATCAAATGAACCATGGAAAAAAGAGATGGGTAGTATGTGTCGCTCTCATTAAGCGCAGCAGATGAATGCTGCAGTGCATTCTATCACATGTGAGATGTTCCTGTACTCTGTGTCCCGAAATACTGCCCTTCCTTTGCACTAGTATTCATACATTTATTATTATTTATTTTATTTTGCTTATACTTGTTATTGTTGTAGGGTGTAGGGTGTTTTTTTATATTTTTGTTTCCTATGCTTGTAAAGCACTTTGAGTTGCATTTTATGTATAAAAAGTTCTATACAAATATACTATTATTATTATGTATATGTGTGACAATCAGCTGGATGTGCCAGCAAGACTTTGGATGGCACTCCAGCTCTCCATTAACTGTGTATGTTTACGTGTGTTTTCATTCATGGACTCTCAGCAATGAATTCTTGTCTCCGCCCACTCGTTGGTTGTCTAGGTACTTCATTGTTTGCTCCACCCCTTGACCTACTTTCACCTGTATATATACCAGTCTGTTTGTTTGTCTTGCACGGTCCATTGCACTGTCAACCCCCGTCGTTTTGCCATTCCGTGTTCCCGTGTTTTCCTGTTTGCGTGTCTATCTGGATTGTATCTGTTGTTACTGACCCACGCCTGGACTTTGACCACTCTTTGCTCTGCCTCTGCCATTGTTGTTTTGCCGTCTTCTACCCTGCCCGTTTGTACTCTGAGTTTGTTCATTAAACAGCTAGCAAGTAAATCCCCATGCCTCTCGTCTCCTCAATCGTAACAATATGTTGCTACCTGCTATATATATATATATATTGTCATGTGATAGAGCCAACACAGACACAGTGGGAGTGATGTCACGCCTTGGAGAGGCTTTTTTATTTACAAAAATACATAAAATAAGTGAAAGGGGGAAATAAAGTTTCCAAAATAAAAGGGGAACTGTGGACAAAGACAAATGGAGTTAGTCAAGTCAAGTCACTTTTAGACCACAGACGTTAGAGCTACCGGACAGCTACAGAACAGGTTTTCAGACAGGCTGGAGTAACACCGTCTTGGCCTGGAGCTTTCCTTCTATTGTTCTTCTTAAAGACCTGACGCACCTCATCTTCACTGATCAATACAGCAGGAGTGGGGGAGAGGGGGGTTGCAGGAGGTGATAATGGTGTTCTTTAAAACCTACAGTAGAACTCGTTCAGATCGTCTGCCAGTTGTTGATTCTCCACAGTGCTGGGGGATGGTGTCTTGTAATTGGTGATGTCTCTCAGGCTTTTCCATACAGAAGCAGTGTCATCAGAGTTTAACAGTGTTCTTAGCTTTTCGGAATAATTCCTTTTTGCCAATCTGATCAATCTGATCTTCTTTTCCAGTGTGTTTGTGGCCTGTTTGTACAAGGTCCTGTCCCCTTTCCTGTGAGCATCTACTTTGGCCCGACGTTTGAGTTTTGCAGTGAACCATGGTTTGTCATTGTTGAAGGCTAAACGTGTCCTGGTAGGAATGCACATATCCTCACAGAAACTGATACATTATGTTACAGTCTCTGTGAGCACGTCCAGATTGTTGGCAGAAGCTTCAAAAACAGACCAATCAGTGAGGTTGAAGCAGGCTTGTAAATTCTGCTCTGCTTCATCAGTCCATCTTTTTACAGTTCTTAATACAGGTTTAGCTGATTTCAGTTTCTGCCTGTAGGTCGGTATAAGTTGAACCAAACTCCCAAAGTCCCAAAGCTCCTCGTTGGACAGAGTGATATGCATCCTTTATTGCGGTGTAGCAGTGATCCAGTATATTACAGTCTCTGGTGGGACATGTAACATGCTGTCTGTATTTTGGCATTTCACGTATGAGATTTCCTCTATTAAAGTCCCCAAGAATGATTAAAACAGAGTCTGGGTGTTGTCGCTCAGTCTCTGTGATGAGATCAGCGAGAATCTGTACAGCTTACGTGCGCCTACTGAGAAATGTAAACACTCACAAGAATGAACGAGCAAAACTGACGTGGCAATTAGAAAGGCTTACAGTTAATAAAGAGCGCTTCTAAATCAGAACAGCAAATCTTCTTTAACACAGATACATCTGTACACCACCTTTCGTTGATATAGAAGCACATCCCACCACGGCATGATTTTCTGCATCGCGATCTGCTCTAAACAGCTGAAAGACTTAAAGCGCTGTCTGGACGTTCAGCCAAGTTTCCATGAAACACAAAGCAGCAGAGTTTGAAAAATCCTTATTGATCCGGGTGAGCAGAAGAAGTTTGTCCGTTTTGTTGGGAAGAGAGTCTGAGTTTCACGAGTCCTGAAGCGCTTGAACAAAAACGTCAGAGTAATCAAAATCCGGTAAAACATTTTGTGGAGTGTTCTGCCGAATGATCAGCAGTTCATCCCTGGTGAAACTGATGGTGTTTGAGAAACAAATAACAGGGAAAATGAACACTTGAGAGCTGAGCACAGAGGCTGCCATGCTCGGCACCATCTTGTCAATAAGTTTTAGATATTTAAACTAAAAACAAGATACAAATACTAAGTAAGAGAATAATTTTTTGCTGTGTAAAGCAAATTGTGTAAATGCAGCTTTCAAATGGACAGTGTTCTCTTTTTATTCATTATTCAAATCGACTTGCAATGAATTGAAGATGAACACATTTTATTTTTTTATTAAATTCATTGGGAATCGAACCCATGACCTTGGAGTTCAAGTGGCACTTTCTGTTGTTTATGCTAAGGACATGGATAATGATTCTTAATGGAAAATACCGATATTTCCATTAAGATGCTTTAGACACACAATTGACTGTAAGAAACAAGTATAGAACGAGACGTGTAAGCTTAAAGGCCAAAATACTTGACTGTTGTGCTCATTTTGCCTGTGTTTTTATGCATTGCTTATTGCTTATCAACCCTCTTTCCTCTGAAGTGTCCTTAGAGCATCTCTAATGGATTGTACACAGTTCTTGAACATCGAGGGACTGAGAGCTCTGAGGTTTACAGGCTTTATCCAGACTAATGCTGCTTTGTTCAAACACATGCAGATCAAGAAAAGGATGTTGCTGAATATAGTGTCTTTGAACAAGCGTATAATACAGGATTATAAAGTGTAGTTTGTAGTTTTCATATAGGCATGTAGAAATGTTCATTAATGCACAGATCTGATGCTTGAAACAAACTAGCATCACCCAAATTTATGTGAAATAAAAGTACTGGAAAAGATTGTATGCTTGGTGTTTTATGAATGCAAGAAGAAAATGTTTGACAATATAAATCTGCATTTCAATGGCAGCAAAAAAAAATGCAGGTGGCGCACAATGAAGCAAAGACCATCACAAGCAGCTTTCAAATATGAACATATAAAGAAGGAGATCAGTGTCATTCACACAAACACTAAACACCTTCATGGTGAGACTATATGCAATAAACATTAATGTAACAACATTACATGTAATATACAGCTCTAATAAACATAACTGATAAGAAAAGCTTATCAAACAAATTTCAGGAGGAGCACGCACAGGTAATTAATCACAGCTGGTCCCTGGTCCGCCTAATTATTCTATTATCTTGTCATCCTATCAGAGCAAGAGATCCTTCCGATAAACAGTACAAGCCCCCTTCCCTCAGCATCTCATTCTTAGCATCACTTTACCTCGCCTCCACTGCTAAACTTCTGACAAAACCTGGGTGCACAATTGGATTGAAGAAAAAGTAAATAAATGAATAAATGCCTCGTTCAACACTATTGACTTGCACAGACCCGTCTCTTTGTGAGTGTTAGGTCACAGTAACAGCCTTTAATGGGCCTAGGCCGCACCCCAGTTCTCTCTTTGAATTTTACGTATATGCTATTGTATTTTTATGGTTGAATCTGTAGCTGACATGGCAATCTATATATACAGTATTTCATATCTAATATCTAATTATCTTAGTATCTAATATCATAGATCATTCATAGTCATTTAATATCTAATATCATAGATCGTTCATTGTCATTTAAAAAAAAAAGTATTAAAATTTAAACAGATTTATGCTTTAAACAAAACATCTTCCAGTGGGGATCATAAAAATATATATTTAGAATTTATTAATACTTTATCTTTACTGACCCTACTGTCATGTTTAGTCTGAAGCAAGGACTCATTTAATTTACTAAAGAAAAATCTCAAGTGAATGCATTCAGACCTATACAGACATATTTATGTTTTATTGAGAGATTATTTGATTGCACCTTTCCTGTTTCCATGGTAACAGTAACTTCTTAAGTTTGGTTCTTCAGAGGAATTTGGCAATTAAACAGTTTTTTAAGCTCGACCTTCGTCCTCTACAGAACCGTATATATATTTCAGGTATATATCACCTTCTGAGCTCACGCTTGGGCCGTCTTGAAAGGTTTATGTGTTATTAAAAATCAGAATGGGATTTTTAGTTGAAGAACCTGCTGCTGCACTCTGCTAATTTACAATGGCCGCAGAATAAGTACTCTGAGAGTCATTTCAAGATATAGGTTTAGTTCATATTAATTATAATCAGTCCGCATTCATTTCAGTACACTTCAGACAAGTCATCTCAAAGCTGCCCTTTGTTAATGAAACCTGTGCTTTTCAGATGAATGAGTTCTGTTCATTACCATTAGTTTTGCAAACTGAACATAAACTATACTGCAAAAGTACGAACAAACTATTATTAAGCAGTATGATTTATCTTGTTAATACTGAAACAAATTAATTTTAAAATGTGTTAAACATGTCAACATGTGTCAACATGTTGTTGATGTCTCAATTTTTTTACCACCCAATTGGCCAACCTCTGTTTGGAGACAGCATTCCTTTTCTGCTGTCCACCATAGCAAACAAAGAGCTGCTGGGAGCGTCTGATGCTCCAAGTGGGTTTAGTGTAGAGGTGCAAAGGGCGTGGTAGGAACTGTGGGCACGTATCCAAGTCTCAAAATAACATGAGAATCAGCCAAGCCGAACTCTAGGCACTCTTTGTCGACAGAGAAGGCTTGTAGGTCCCCCACTCTCTTGATGGAGGCCAACCCAGTCAGGAGCGCTGTTTTCAGCGTTATATATTTTAGATCCACTGACTGAAGGGGCTCAAATGGGACCTGCCGCAGGCCTTGTAGGGCGACGGCAAAGTTCCAAGACGGTACGAGGTGTGGTCTCGGGGGATTAACCTGACGTGCACCTCTGAGGAACCGTATGATGACTTGGTGCTTCCCGAGTAACACATCCTCCACTGCATCGTGATACACACCTATGGCAGCTACATGCACTTTGAGAGTCGAAGTGGACAGTCTGCGCTCAAACTTCTGTTGCAGGAAAAAAAGCACCACTGTGATCTTGCATCTCTGTGGTTCCTCTCCGCAAGAGGAACACCAGTCAATGAACAGACCCCACCTCATAGAGGGAGCTCTTGCCTGAGTAATGGTATCTACCTGTCCAGGAACTTGTCCCGTGCAGATTCCAAAGATCCGGGCACGGGTGCCAAATCGTGCCCATCCTCTGAAAAAAAGAAGGTCCTTCCTCAAGGGGATCATCCAGGGAGGGGCTGCTGCGAGGAACATGAGGTCGGCAAACCAGGTCCGGGAGGGCCAGTATGGCGCTACCAGGAGAACCTGCTCCGCGTCCTCCCTAATCTCACACAGGGTCTGTGCAAGGAGGCTCACGGGGGGAAAGGCATACTTGAGTCCAGGAGGCCAGCTGTGTGCCAGTGCATCCCTGCTGAGTGGTGACTCGTCAGGGGAGTTATACAGCCAGCAATGAGCATACTCGGGGGAGGTAAAGAGGTCTTACTTGGCCTCGCCGAAGTGGCTCCAGATCAGCTGGCACTACCTGAGGGTGGAACAGCCATTCTCCAGGGTGGGTGGCCATGAGAGCTGGTTGGCTGCAAGGCTGAGTGTCCCTGAAATGTCGGACCACAGGCTGAATACGCAGCGACACTGTGGGGAAATAGCAATCTGGAGTGTACAACGATGCCATGCCCATCTCGGGACTTGATTGTGTAACCAACACTGAAGCGGTCTCATATGAATCAAGCCCAACGGCATGACCATGGCTGCACCTGCCATATGCCCCAGGAGCCTCTGAAAAGTTTTGAGGGGAACCGCTGTTCTGTGCCTGAAAAGATCTAGGCATTTCAGCATTGCCTGTGCGCGATGAGGTGGGCAGTCATTTCGACCGAGTCCAGCTCCATGCCGAGAAAAGAGACCCTCTGCACTGGGGAGAGTTTGCTCTTATCTCGGTTGACCTGAAGACCCAAGTGGCTGAGGTGCCATAGCACAAAGCACCATAGCTGAGTGCCCAGATGCTCCCGGCCGTCCTCTGGGAGTGGGGACGGAGATGTCGTCGTCCCCCAAAGAGTAAACCCCCAACACCTAAGGTTTGACCATTCTCGTGCAGCTGTTCTTGCCTTAGCCTGATAGACCGGCAGCGTTTCCATAGCACACAAGGTGGTGGCAGCCTTCATGCCTTGGACAGGAGCCGTGACTGGCCCTGTCAGGCCAAAGCACAGTGCGGGCATAAATTCGCAGCGACAGCGCATTCTACCTAAGGACCGCCACGTACCCCCTGGCTGCACCGCGATCGAGAGTGGTGAGGGTAAAGGAGCCTGGGCACAGGCGTAACGAATACGAGATTCGCCACGACCTAGTCAGTTCCTCATGCACCTCCGTGAAGAAAGGCACTGGAGGGGAGGGTGGCTGGGCCGCAGTCCTGAACCCCAGGTACAAAATCATCCAGCCACGAAGAGTCGGCCGGGGGCACACATGGTACCTTCAAACCAATTCCTACGATAGTTTGGCATCCTCCACAGATGGAGCAGCAACCACGGTGGGCCACCATCCCGGTGTGAGTTCTGTCTCACCATCTGAATCTCCCTCTGACACTGCGGGACCTCAACATAGCCACGGCATTCGTTCGCAATGAACGCATGATCCATCCACGAAAGCTGTCTCAGCATGTTCCTGGCCCAGACACGTGGGGCAGTGATCATGTCCGTCCGATAAGGTGAGGAAACTCCCCCACCCAGAAACGCACGGGCGGATCGACATTCCAGAGAACGCTTCACCAACTGCGAGAAATTGCTCTTTTCTCATTAACTGCCCAGGGAAGACCTTTCGTGGCAACTCTGTGCACTCAATAGGTCTTTGCTCACTGGAATGCAAAAAGTTGGCACAGCCGGCCTTGAAAAGGCCACCAACTCACAGGATCGGCTGACAGCCCAGTGCTCGCTGTCAGACGAGAGAGTAGAAACTTCCAGGAACTCTTTTTAGTAGATCTTAACCTTCAACGTCTAAATGGAAGCCGAGGGGATCTCCAGCTCAGGAATGGCGAAGGCTCAGAAGCGAAAAGCTGCAAGTACACTGCATTCATGCCCTCTTATACTCAGGTAGTGATGATGTGCACCTGAATGCAATCAAGTGCACGCCAATATTCATTGGCCTTTTATTTGAAGCTCAAAGGCAATTGGTCTCTCTGGTGAGTTACCATATGTAACGCCAAAGTGATTCGACTGAAAGGGTAACTATAACAGTAATCAAATACAAAAAATGTAATTTAATATGCATTTAATATGTGTATATAAATGCACACACATACAGTATATATTTAGAAAAACATTTACATGTATTTGCATGTATTTATATTCATACAATTTATATTATATGTAAATATATTTATTATATAAACATTACATATATTTATATATTTCCCTAATATATACATGCATGTGTTTGTATTTATATATACATAATATCACACCCACATATTATAAAAACAAAAACTTTAATATTAGATGTGATTAATAATTTTACAGCACTAATATAAACAACAATTCTATTATCCATCCATCCATGGATTTATTAGACATGATTAGCTTATATATATATATATATATATTATTGTAAATGTGATTTACATATAAATGTAAATGTTTCTGTAAAACAAGTGAAATGTACTGTTTAAAAAAGAAATAATAATAATTTGATTAAAGTTTAAAACAAGTTTTAATGTTTCTCTGTATACTTGAGGTCAGGTACGTTGTTGTTTACGTCCTTCAGACTCATGCTGTAAAGTGGTGCTGTAGGTCCTCAGGGGATGGGGCCCATTGTCAAGGACTTGGCTTTGACTTTGCTTTCTCTTTCTATATACACTGCAGCTTTTTCACAAACTGAGCATAAAATACCTTACAGTCGCATTGGACTTGTGAAGACACTTTTCTTTGGTGTTCTTCATATTTACTTACGCTCATAAGAGCAAACACTGCTTTTTAAGCAGGTGAAATGAAAAGGATAAAGAGAGAGGAGTCTTGAGTTATATGCTTAGCATATGCATGAGCATTATATGCCATGCTACTTTGTTCAATGCAGAAAAGCATTGATTAAAAATATATACAGTGTAATTGAATATTGGCTTTAGTCATGCACTTTTAATGTTTATAAGAGTATCCTGTTGTTATCTTGATAAACAGCAAACAAAATCAATGTTGAGTCGATGTTCTCAAGGACTTCACGTGATGAGCATTATTTGTGTGAAGTTCTAGTAACTGATTATATGTAATCAATCATGTAATCAGATTCCAAACATTAAGTTAAATACACTGTAAAGAAATCCACCATCTTCAACTACAAACCTCAGTTCAATTATAATAATTATAAAATAAATATATAATATATAAACAAATATAATCCATTTGACACGTTATTTCAGCGTAATTATATTAAACTGACTTACAAAATTGATACATTTTAATATAAAGACCTTTTGGATTATGTAATTTTTACAGTACCTTTTTAAAATGATCAGATTTATTTTTTGTTAATTAAATTTCTACACAATTGCAGTCATTTTAATTATTTTCAACAAAACCACCTGCAGGTCCATCTCAAAATAGTTTTATATTTTAAACTGCCTTTAATCTGATTACAATAGCTTTTTATTGATTACAT
Source organism: Enteromius afrohamiltoni (assembly GCA_034779775.1). NCBI lineage: Eukaryota > Metazoa > Chordata > Actinopteri > Cypriniformes > Cyprinidae > Enteromius > Enteromius afrohamiltoni. The sequence goes on from JAUYWG010000057.1 coordinate 18,972,229, forward strand.
GGTTGCATAACCACACAATGGCAGTGAATTATTCATAATTTAATTTAATTTAATTTAATTATTACATTAGAGAAAGTGAGAGAGAGAGATAAATATATACTTGTGTATATATTTACACAGTGTATAAATATACACAGCAGACACTGAAAGCATGTTTGTTGTTGTTCTGAGAATAAATGTGTATTCTGTTCTTGCATCATCTTACTCGTCTGTAAGCTCTCGTCTGTGTGTGTGTGTTCAAGCGCCAATCATTTTGCCTTAATTCAAAGTGGCTGTGAGACACAAAGGGCAAATGTGGGCCGAGTCTGGAGATGAGTTGCCATGTTTGTTCTCAGTCACAGCACAGTTTATCCGCTGACATGTTCGAGGCGAAGCGTTTGACCCGGCGCCTGCTGATTCTGAAGTCTGCTCATGTAAAGAAGCCGCTCTCTGACCCCAACAAGTTATCATCAGGGTGTGAGAAGCACATCAAATACTAAATCAGCTCTTTAATTGCTCTCCTTCTTAAAAAAAACCCAAAACATTAATTTATGCAATTTAAAGCTATAAAATATGACATGGTTTTTAAATCTTGGAACATAATCTGATAATTTCTGAGAGCATTATTCTAAAAAGAAATCAGTCATATTTTGTCATTCATATATTTATTTAGGAATAAGAAATAATATTTTACTTGAAGAAAATATTGCTTATTTGTTTATATGTTTATATGTTGTACAAATGTAAAATATTATCCATAATATTATTCTATATATAATATTTTTGTATTTATTTTATTTTATACACTTATAGTATATTTCATATGAAATAATATTATGGATAACATTTTGCATTATATAAAAAAATATTGACATGATGTTTTAGAAAATTATATGAATAATATTTTACAAAAAGTACACTTGACCATTACATTTACTATTATTAATTGCACTTTTGACATTATTTATTTTATATATGTAATATGTTTTTCTTTATTACTGCTTATTCTAATTGAAAATAATATTTTTTTTCCCAGTAGTAAATAATTTTATCAATGCAGTATTTGCTGTTAAGAGAGAGAATCTAAAGAAATGCTTCTATTAAGAGAATCGAAAAACTCTATAATAACTCTATAAAATAACATCTGATATAAAATCATACATGAGAATGTTTTTATTAATTGCTTCATGTGATTATTAAGATAATAACCCATTTAGTTGTAGCTCGTTTACAGACTGGAGAAAATCTGAAAAATCTGGATCTGTTTCTATCAAAGAGATGATCCAGGTTTTAACGTAAATGCTTCAATTTCGGTTAATCCTGTTTTGCGTTTGAGTGTGTTGGCTGATGTTTGCTATATAATCTATAAAAATATAGTAGAAATGAGATCAGTCAATTGTATAAGGCTGCTGATATTATCCCACACTCATTGTTTGCAGGAAAATGTGCTTGTTGCTCCACAAAAGCAAATTAAAAGCCACTTAAGTCCCTGTATTAGATAATTCACCATGACAAAGCCCAGACACAAACACATACACACAGCTCTGAATCTGCTCTGTTGTGGGTCTTTAGCAATTTTAATTTTACAGATTAGTCAGTTATTTTGACTTCAATACAACTATATCATACTACTACTTTATGTTGTAGTGTGTGGAATTTATTGATTAAATTATTGATTTATGTTTTTATTTTTGTATTTTGTTATTTTTATTATTAATTTAATGCTTAATAAATGTTTATTTAAATCTATTTAATCAAACCGTTTTTTACGCAATATTAATATTCATATTCATATTTTATTTATATTTAATTTAGTTTATTGTTTTTGTATTGAATTTATTTTTATATATACTTTGATGATTTATTCAGTTATTCTTATTTACATTTTTATTTCATTTATATAT
>JAUYWG010000057.1:18989417-19008687 GCA_034779775.1 Enteromius afrohamiltoni
ATCTTGACTCCTTCCTCGACTCTGCTGTGGGTTGTCAGCTCTGGGTCTGTGCCATGTGCCAAACACCAGGCCTCCAGTGGATCATCATCATCCTCCCATCACCATCTCTTCGCCACATCCTGCCATCATCCTCTGTGCTCCTCACCATCCCTACACCATCTCCTCATCCACTTCCAAAACACCCTCGGTCTCTCCCTGTTCTCTTGCTTGAACTTTTACCTTTGTTGTCTTTTTGCACATACACTAATACTCGTCTCTGTGTTTGTTCAGTATATATTTTTATTTTTAGAAAACTGCATTGTAACTTTGATTTATTCATTGGTGTAAAATCCAGTACTTTACAGTAATACAGGTATAACTGTTCTACAAAAGATAACTCTGCCATAATATTTCACACTTTTTTCAATGTTGCTGTTTTTTTAATAATGTATTAATTTACTGTATTTTAGTAAAACAATTACAAGAGTGCCATCTTGACGGAGCCCGATGGCACGTCCAGCTGGCATTGTGACAAGCTACTACTATGATCACAAAGATTTTAGAGAATCATTGTATAAAATAAGGCGTTGTTTGAAACTATTCTAAATGTTTTCTAAATTTTTTTGTGTACATTCACAATAAAAACAGCTTTTGTAAATAAAGGAAACAAATTGGATGCAGCTTTCCAAAGAGAATTCACAGAACTTAATTGAAATTCTGCATGTAAGCTGCTGTTTGTTGCAGGTTTTTTTTTTTCTCTTTTTTTGTTAATTTATTATTTATTTAGAAAAAACGTATTTCACACGTGGGCCTATTTATTTCTTTAATAGCTTTATTAAGTTTTTCTCTGTTCTCTGTCCATGCAAATCACTTCTGTTTATGCTGCGTTTTGCTTAAATAAAATTAATCCCTAAAAACAAATTTTTTTTTTTTTTTTTTCAAGATTTTAAGGTTTTTATTTGCCATTTGCACATAAAACCAACAGTCCATACACATTGGAATTCCAGTGCTCTCTTTAAATGCAGGTACTAGTACTTACCGAAGATAATCCATGTTGACCTGCAGTTACAACAATCTATGGCTGTCGGCCCTCTCCACCTCAGTCCCTTTGATGATAAGAGGCTGCAGGGTTCTTCCTGAAGTCCAGTATTATTTCTTTGGTCTTGTCTGTGTTGAGGACAGAGTCAGCGCCAGCCGAACGCTGAAGAGGGGGCATTTGAAATTCAAAGAGGGGGCGATCATATTAATGCAAATATAAAACTCCCAAGATAGAAAAAAAAGATAACTAAGTAACCTTTGCTTGTGTTTTAACACGCCAGATACCATCATATCTGCTACAAACACCTCTCTCATAATGTTCAACCAATATTTATATCAGTTGCTCACACTGTGTATCTTTGTCATGGTTAGCGTATCCTGCAGAACATTCATGGTCACAAATTTAAAAAATAAAAATTTGATTTGTTTGCTTGTTCTTGAATTCCCCTTGGGGATCAATACATCTATAACCTATCTATCCATATATCTAATTTAGAATAGAGCAAAGCATCTTGGGAATGAGGAATGCGTTTATCCAATGAACCGATTGCAGGTCAAGTCTATTTAAAATAAAGGAATTATGGGTATTTCTTTTAGTTTAATTATTTTTGGGTCATTTAAGCAAGACAGTTGGGTTTTTGTATTAATGATGTTATATGTGTTTATGTTCAAGTTAGTTTGGGTGGGATTGGTTCATTTGCAGCCCTGTTATAAAAAAGTGTAATTGTTACCGTGACCATTACAGAGAGAGATATGTAGGACTTATTATTACAAGGGGAAGAGCCAGCACAGTAAGAATTTTCTCTGTGAATTTTAGTGCCCCATTCTGCCCCTGACTGTGATTAATCACCGAATTCTTTAAAACACAAGCAAAATATTGAATCATACCTTCAATCTTCTCTTTGATAAATGAAATGACCAATCAAAATTCAACTTGGCCTATCAGACTTTCCTTAATTAAATATTACTAATTTAGCTTATTATTCAATATAGGACGACAATACACTCAAATGTTATTTCTAAATAGTTTGAATTTAATTTAATTTAATTTAATTTTATCATTAAAATCCACTTTTACATTAATGGTGCTTGATTTGTGTCTGCATGTCAATAATGTGTAAGCCTGGAAAGTCTGTAACAGTCCGTACCAGGTGTCCTTGGAGCAGGGAAAGGAATTTTCAGAGCATCTCGTTATCTTGCTTTCCGGAGGAGATTTGTCTCGAGCAACAGCCTTGGCCAAGGACAGGTGCCAGCTAGAAGAAGGGAGAAGCCGAAAAATAGAAAAGCGGTACTTTCCAATTTGGATCAATATCTGCCAATTTTGCAGATACCTTATGTCCGTCAGTGGTCTCCAGGTCCGCCCAAATCCCATTGCATAGCTGCTAGTTTCTCCAAGATGTTTTCCAATTTGCGGTCCAAAACCTGCACGATTCAGTCTAGTCATATGCATTAAGAATGATCACATAATTCAAGATAAGGGGGCAGAAAATCAATACATTTATATCATTCAATATTGTTATTCAATATCACACAAAGAGTGCCGTTATTGATTTTATACAACAGTTCAATAAATAATAAATAATTTTAGGAAAAATATCAGTATTCAACATTTTTAAAATATCAAAACATTATTTATTATTTTTAAATGGTTTACGTCCTTTTGGCTAGTAGAAGTTAAGAATGGCCAGCAACTTAAAAATGTAGTATTTGGAAGGATGAGCGAAAAGGTTCATTTCAATCTGTTTGTAATGTTACAAAGATTTCTGTTTCCAAAAAGTCTGTTCTTTTAAATGTTGACAGTTTAACATTTATTCATATATTCTAGTATATTAATATTAAACATGTTTACTGTATTTTTATAGAAGGCATGATGAGCACAAGAAACTTTACAAAAACGTTAACAAAAAAGCCTTTATAAATTGAATTCTGAAATATTTGTAGGGCTTAAATATACCTTGTAATGCCTCCTATAATGCATTGTATGATCTTATGAATAATTGTAATCTAATTTATAAGTATATTTGTGACAGAAAGTATATTGCATAATATTGTCACAATATCCAGTTGGAGTCTTTCGTCATTTACACCAGAGGGCACTCCAGCCAGAACTGTGTGCGGCTCATGAACTCCATCACTCTTCATGCCTCGTTCCTGGACTGATCACACACACACACACACCTCATCACCAAACCCACATATTGATTACACACACACATATAAGCCACAGCCAAACACCCACTCACCGTGAGGTCTTGTTTTCCATGTGTAACATTTCTACCCATGTTTCTTTTCCCATTTGTGATCCTGGACTGTTTTCTTGTATTTTGATTGTTTGCTGCCTGCCTAGATTCCTGACTGACTTCTCGACCTCGATTCTGCCGTATTTGACCCTGCCTGTATGACCTCGAATAAACCTTGCACATGGATCCACAAGCCTCCATTCCCATGGTTACAAATATATAATGCATTTATAAATATCTATATAATGCATTATACACAAACTCTTACTGATGTTTTTTAGAATGTAATTTTATTAAAAGCAGAAAGCACCATCAAATCATTTTAATGTTATTTAATAAATGAGTTTGTGAATGACTTAATTCTGTGGGAATCTGCTGTGTTTTGTCTGATTCAGGCTGAAATTATACTGCAGTTTCCGGCCAGAAGAAAATTCACACATTTTAATAAACATGAGCAGCTTCAAAGCATGCGCTTGGGATAGGAGCAGGCAAAGACGTTCCACATGCCATCGTACATGCCACGTTCACAAATACTCACTAACACCTGCATTATTGATGCCCCCCGCTCATAAGACTGAGATGCAGAAATTATCTGATGAATAAATGATCAGCTGATGATTACAGCCAACAGAGGAAAAACACTGCAGATCTGCTCCAAACACAGTCAGCCTAACTAGAGAGCATTATGAGTACAGTCAAACGCATACATCAGCATTAAAAGCCTGTCCTCTGAGCACATTAAACCTGTTCTTTGTGGAGAAGGTAATCCTTGTGTGAAGGACACAGGTGAGAAATAAAGTGTTGAGACTGAGGTACTGGCTTCATGTCTGAAGAGTTATGGCTTCCAGAAATGCATGCTTAGACATGTTTGCTTCTGTGTTAAACCAAAATTCTGTGCATTCAATCCAAATTTTTATTTTTTGCTTTTTGTTATTTTACATGTTTCTTTATGCAAATGTAATGTACATATGTAATACAAATGTAAAAAGTGCAAAAAGTACACTAATGTTTAATATCAGTAAGATAAAAGAAACAGGTACCAAATTGCGCATAGATAGATAGATAGCTGCAAGCAGCAATTACCGGGGTTCAAGCATGAAGGGTTGAAGGGTTTTGAGGTTGTATAGGGCAACTTTGATGTATGTCTAACACTTAAGCACATTGAAAATGGACAATAGGCTCATAAACACACAGCAACACACACACATAGAGAAATAAAATGGTTAAACTCTGATATTAAGAGCAACACATTGACACAAACATTCATGGGTGTACATTTAGACTCACTGAGTAGCCATTTTAGATATTTGAAAGAATGACAGCTCTTGCAAGTCTTCTCTTTTAAAGAGTTAAATGTTATTTTCAGGTTTCACTGTAATGATTATCTGGAAATTGTGTATAAAAGTGTATGAGAAAAATGTTAAACATTAATGAAATGTGGATTTTAGTGTTGTGATAAAGATTTTATAATGTCTCCATCAGGAAACCTGTTGTAGTGTTTAATTAGCCCATTAGTGGTCTTCTGGTGCCATCTAATGGTTGTTATAAATTGCAATTTCATACTGATTTTTAACTATTAAAGTGTTTTTTGCCAAAACTGTTTGATTGACATCATTAATCCCAGAGGCAAATATGTTCAGATGGAGGAGATCTATGGCATTATATGAAGATGCATTCTATAAGTGAATAAATGAGAGATTTAAGCTCATTTAGTCTGGAAAAGTTGTGATTTTGAGGCCTTTTTTAGTGATTTAGAATTCTATCTATATTCTGAGCTCTACGAAACTTTTCATGCAAGCTGAGACTCATCTGTCACATGTTTTTTTAACCATGTTTCAAAGAAGTTTATAATTTTTGTTCAGGCTTTATAGGCTTTTGAGTAGATGTGGCTACGCCCCTGTTTAAATGACCTTGTTATAGTTAACCAAAGTACAAAATTCAATTATTTTTGGATAATTATTAGATAGATAGATAGATATCTAGATCCAGAGAATTGTTCTGTATTGTTTTGATCCAGATTGAGCAACAAACCTGAGACTAGTTTGAAAAAGTAGGTTTTTAACATTTGATAACAGAATCAAATGGTTTGATTGACAGAAATGGTTCTTGGGGCAAAGATTCTCAGAATGAGGAGACCAATCATATGACATGAAATGTTTGTGTGAATATATGAGGTAGTTTTAGCTGTTATAACGCCACCTATAGTCCAAGCTTCATGAAACTTTGGAAAATTGTTAAGAGTCATGTGAGACATGCTCTTACCAAATTTCATAAAGTTTTGATTTTTTGTTTACGTTTTTTAGGCCTTTGGGTTTATGCGGTCACGCAACATTTTTAAATGAGCTAAGGACAAAATGTAACATTTTTTGATAATTATTGATCAATAGAGTCCACAGATTATTAATGCAGTGATTTGGTTCAGATCAGGCGAAAAACCAGGGACTAGTTTGCAAAAGAAGATTTTTAACATATTTGTTAATAACTAATAAACAGTTTGACTGACAGAAATGGTTCTTGAGGCAAAGTTGCTCATTATGAGCAGCTCTGTTAAATGATATGCATATTGTGAGGGTGTGTCAAACAGCATGTGATTGCTGAGCCAAAAAACTTGTTAGCGCCAACTAGTGGCCGATTTGTTTCAAAATTTGGACAGACCTTTAGAACCATGAGTCGCACATGCCCAGGCGGCCATGCTTTTTGAGATAAGACAATGTCCTCATAGATCCCTATTGGACATTGGACAAAGACACGGCGGTTTTCCAGAAACATTTTTTTTCCAACCTTATAGCGCCCCCCAGTGGCAAATCTGCAAAATTTGTTTTGATTTGACCAAAGTTCTTCGTAATACACATACAGTATGTGCCGAGTTTGGTGTAGATATCTCATTTCGTTCATGAGTTATAGCCATTTGTTGTAACATACTGTAGGTGCTCGACTTTTGATCGTTTTTGGGCCCCTTTGCAAAAGTAAGTGAAAATTTCAACCTTTTTTTGATAATTATTAATATTCACTCAACATATTTTTCCTTTAAAATGATCCATTTTCTCGGATTAAACTTTTGATCTGTCATCTATGTTCTATTACAAATAAAATATTGACATTTGCCATCTCCAGACCATTGCATTCAGTTTTTATTCACAATTTGTTTAGTGTCCCAACTTTTTTGGAATCTGGTTTGTAAATACTTTAGATAGACTTTCTTTAGATAGTTGAATGTGTTGACAACAAAAATCACACAAAAATTATTGATGGAAATCCAATGTATTAACCCATGGAGGTCTAGATTTGGAGTCCACCAACCACACCGGTATATGGTCTCACAAGTGGTCTGAGGATCTCATCTCTGTGCCTAATGGCAGTCAGGCTACCTCTGGAGGGCACATGGGGGGGCGAACCTCCAAAGAAATGCCACCCCACACCATTACTGACTGCAGGCAGCAGAACATTCTCCACGGCATCTCCAGACTCTGTCAGGTCTGTCACATGTGCTCAGTGTGACCCTGCTTTAATCTGTGAAGAGCACAGGGTGCCAGTGGCGAATTGCCAATCTTGGTGTACTCTGGCTAATGCCAAACGTCCTGCACGGTGTTGGGCTGTAAGCACCCTCATGGAGTCTGTTTCTGAACGTTTGAGCAGACAAATGCACATTTGTGGCCTGTTTGAGATCATTTTGCAGGGCTCTGGCAGTGCTCCTTCTGTTCCTCCTTGCACAAAGGTGGAGGTAGCGGTCCCACTGCTGGGTTGTTGCCCTATTATGGCCTCCTCCATATTTCCTTATGTTACATTGTGTTGTTTAAGTGTTCCCTTTATTTTTTTGAGCAGTGTATAATGTTTATATTTTATATTTTGAGAGCATGATCCCATTACCCCAACATTATGTCCAGGTTTATTGTCGTTATTATAATGTTATTTAAATTGTTTTTCTCAATTTCTAACCCAAAATATAACATAAACTGAACATTTATTTTAATATTGAAATGTTGAGCTTAAAGTTACTTGAGTTGTTACTTGAAGGTTACAAAACCTTTCAGTACATTCATGAAGTACAAATAACATCACAAGGACTTTATATGAAACTTAATAATGTTCTTTACATGAATAATGTTTTGTTATAACATTCATGTAACATTTGAACATTCCCTCGGGTCCAGAAGGCTGAGGTCTGATCCTGGATTTCATCATGTTTGCTCTTCGGTGGACTCATACTCATGGTCCGTTCCTGTCAGAATACACTTTGTAGCATGAATTAGAAGCAGCTTTGTTTCTGGAGCAGCTGGAGGAAGTAATGATTCTTTAATTGAGCCGCTTTCACTCGTACCTGATGGATCAGTCTCTCGCTGAAAGCAGATCATTTCAGACGCATTGTTTCATGCTGATGATGACGCGTCTCTGTTGATCTGAATGGAGCTGATGGGAACGCTTTGCATTCAGGCTGTAATTGTGGTAAATAAACCATTCATTCAATCAAACTCTTATTTTTCAGCTTGTTCAGTTTCATGGTTTTCTTGTTTCTGCCTGAGCTTAGTACAGTAGGAAGAAGAGCCGGGAGAAACATACATGCTTTTAACTATAAAATCAACAGAAAAACACAAAAAAAGGTTTTTATTGGTCATTACATTCATAATAATTTTTAAATGATGCAATTACAGAAGGTTTTAAAGGTGTTAAAATAATAATATCGTAATTAAATAAAAATGCATCAAACAAAATGCTACTTACAAATGTAACAATGTATTTTTCCATTCGCAGTTCCAGTAATATAACTATTATTTTAATGAATTTTTGCATTACTATCATGATAATTAGGAAAAAACGTGCTTAATTGTTAAAGGATTTTATGAATTAAAGTTCTATCTTAAGAATTTTCATACACATATACACACTCACACACACACACACACACACACACACACACACACACATATATATATATATATATATATAGTTTATGTCATATAGAACCTTCTAATGACTGTGAGTTATCATGGCCTGAACCGTTTGAACCTTCTAATGACTGTGAGTTATCATGGCCCGAACCGTTTGAATCTTCTAATGATTGTGAATTATCATGGCCCAAACCGTTTGAAACTTTTAATGACTGTGAGTTTTCTTGGCCTAGTGACTGTGAACTATCATGGCCTGAGCCATTTGAACCTTCCAATGACTGGCCAGAGCCCGCTGCACTGCAGGGGTGCCTTCCAGAGGCCGCTGCGCTGCCAGAGCCAGAACCACAGCCAGAGTCTGCCACGCTGCCAGTGCCACAGCCCGGGTTTCCATTACCTAAGCCACAGCCTAAGGGGAAGGTGAGCCTCCCCAAGAAAATTTTTTTGGGGGGCTATAGTGTCCCACAGCAGCCGAAGGCTGCCCACGAGTCACCGTCTCCCAAGGCTCCAGATCCGCCTCCTGATCCACCTAAGGCTCCTGATCCACCTCCCGATCGGCCGCCCATGGCTCCTGATCCTGGTCTCTAGCGATCCTTCCATGCTGAGGACTTTCTAGGTGAGTAGCAAGGTGATACTCAAGATATCCTTCAGGTTGGCATACACCGCGGGTAACGTGAAGACAGCATTCAATTCAGCTTTGTTGGATCTACTTTGAAGATCGATAGACATGAGAGGATCAAATAAGGCAGCAGGTAAGTAATAAAGGTAGTTACCTTGAGCTCAGCCGTCAAACTACTGGTGAGAGCTGTTTATAAAGAGGTGTCTAGATGTAGATCAGGTGTGGTGAATCAATAATCATCATGATTGTGAGTATGTGGTGACGGCTGTACTGGGATCAGTACAGCCCGTGGATGTGACATCACCCCCCTCTCCAGTAGTGACTTTTTGGTGAAACTCCTCCATAAGAGCCGGATCCATGACATCGTCCCTGTCCACCCAACACCTTTCTTCTGGTCTATAGCCCTCCCAGTCGATTAAGTATTGGATTCGGCCCCTCCTGCGCCAGGAGTCGAGAATCTTGTTGACCTGGTAAATGGTCTCTGCAGGGTTGATCTCTGGAGGTGGCTCCTGGTGCTCTGTTTCGGGAGGAAGCACAGATTTAATGTATGGTTTCAATAAAGAGACATGAAGAGACACTAGAGAGGGTTCTTCAGACCATGGAAATAGATGAGGTTGATAGTCCAACGTGCACTGAAATGGAGTTAAGCCTGTGTATTCCTGCCTCAGTGAATTTTGGGTGTATTCTGCCCAGGGTAAGTAGGCGACCCAATCGTCCTGGTGATCATGACAGTAGGTTTGGAGGTATCGACTTATTTCTTGGATTTTGCGTTCAGCCTGACCATTAGATTGGGGATTGTAACCCAATGACAGACTTATTGTGACCCCTAGCAGTCTGAAGAACTCACGCCACACTCTTGAAGTCATCTGAGGACCCCGATCTGATACTGTCTTCAGGTAACCCAAATTGACGAAACAAGTGATGAAAGAGGGCTCTGGCTGTTTCCAATGGAGTAGGTATACCAACGAAGGGAATCAATTTGCATCCCTTGGAAAATTTGTCTACTACCACAAGTATGGTGGTGAAGCCTTCAGAGGGGGGCAGGTCTGTGGCCAAGTCGATACCGCTAAAGCTTCCTGCACATGCTCATTCATAGCTTGAGTTTCGGGTATAGAAAGAGGGTAAACTGGACCTTTAGGAAGTTTAGAATTGGGTATTAAGTCTATACCACAATCCCAGTGATGGTGAGAAGGTAAGTGTGTAGCCGACTTCTTACTAAAGACATCTAGGTATTCTTGGTACTCACTTGAGATCACAGTGGTCTTTGTAGTCTCTGGACTCTCAATGCTGGTTGAACAACATTGTAATTCTGACAACATGGGACGTAGGCATGGCATTAAACAATTTTCATGACACTCTTTTCTCCATTGTAGGATCTCACCAGATTTCCAGTTTATCGTGGGACGAGCCATGGTCGTCCTAGGACGAGATCCACAGAGGCGTTGCGAAGAACTAGAAATGAGATCTCCTCTTGATGTAAACATCCTACTTGTAGATATACCAGTAGGGTACAGTGGTTGACAGGTTTAGCATCTAGAAGAGTGCCTTGTATGGTGGTTATTTGGTAAGAAGTGGTGTTCTTTACACATGGTATTTTTATACTATCTAGACACTTGGTGGACATAAAATTACCAGTTGCTCCTGAATCTACTAGAGCACGTACAAAGTACTCCTGGTCCTTATACACTAGTTTTACAGGTATCAAAGGAATCACATTAGTAGTGGGATTAAAGAAATCTACACTCACCCTTCTGAGAGTTGGTTGGTTGGGGCAGTCACGTTGGAAGTGATTCGAGGCTCCACAATAAAAACAACATCTTTCCACTTGTCTCCTTTTTCTTTCGTGCACAGTGAGGTGATAGTGATCAGTTTGCATGTGTTCTTCTCCGGTTTCAACCATTTTATGAGAAACTTCCTTCGTGTGGTAAGCATGAGAAAGATTTTTGGACACTGTGGTTACTTTACGTAGAAATACGTCCAGTTCCACTGAATCATCATAGATATCCATTTGGTCACGAATTTCTGGTCGTAGTCCTCGTCAAAACACAGCTATCAATGCAGGATTATTCCAGCCGCTGGTGGCGGCCAAGGTGCTAAATTTAAGAATATATTTGTGGATCGTGAGTTTACCTTGATTTAGTAAATCCTCCTGAACTGATACCGGAGAAGGATCGTGACCAAAAACTTCTTCAAAGTGCCGTTGAAAATTGTTAAAAGAAGACAAATGTGTACTCTCTTCAGCCCATAGTGCCTCAGCCCACTGAAGCGCGCGTCCGGTGAGTAGTGTCATAATGAACGCTATCTTGCTTGTCTCTATTGGAAATAGGTGCGGTTGCATCTCAAAATGCAAAGAAGACTGCATGATAAAGCCTTTACAAGAGCTTTGCTCACCGGAATATAGAGGCGGACAATTCATGGTGGTAGGCGCTGATGGCTGGACATTAATCCGTTCTATGGCCTGTAAAACAGCGTGCAACTCACTTCCGGTGTTGCCGAGCTGAAGATGGTGATTTCTGTATATGGGCTGAGCTTCAGTAACGCTCAGTGCATGGAGGAGGTGAGACAACAGTTAATAATGCAATAGTGTTTATTGAAAGATTTAAATGTGCAAATATAGTCTCCAGATCACTTTTTTGAGTGTTCTCGTGGGTATGGTGATCTCCAGATAACTAATGTCTCTGGCTCATGACTCTGTTCCTCAGAGTGGTTCTCGTGAACCCTACCCAGGTGTCCTGGTGGTGCTCTGTGGAGATAGCAGGAACACTCGGGGAACCGCGTACAGAGGTAGAACAAGCCATACACAATGATCAGCGGGGAGTGACTGGTGAACCGGGGTATTTATACACAGGCTAACAAGACAGAGGGGTGGAGAACATATTAGTTACCATGGGGACACATTAGAGGGGTGGAGAACATATTGGTTACCATGACAACACATGAGGTGGGTGGAGACAGAGCACACAGGTGACAGATAATATATAGTGTGGAAAAACACAGACAAAGACATGGGGAGCTGGAGTGCCATCCATTCTGGACTGGTACATCCACCTGATCCTTACAGCATGCATGTCTATTTTTAATTCAATTTTATTTTAATTACTTAATGCATGCATGTTAATACATTATCTGCATTCATGCATTTTATTTTGCATGTCTATTTCTATTTAATTGTATAATTTTATTTTAATGAATAAAATCTTTTTTTTTTTTTTGATTTTATTAACTTTATTTTTCGTGCATACATAAATGCATTTTCTGCATATATGCATTATATTTTGCAAGTCTTTTTCTATTTTTAAATAACCATAAAAAAATTAGTCTATTTATGCATGCATGCATTATTACATTATCTGCATGCAGAGATTTATTCTATTTATTAATTTAATTAAATTTAACTTACTTTATTAACTCTACATTCACTTAATTCATTCTCATTCTATTTTGTATTGTGATTTTTCTTATTTTATTTACCTAATTTATTTCTGTGTGAATGTTACATCCACACCAGGCTCCACCCTCACATCCACTCAACGCTCACAATCCCTGAAATACTAACAAGCCACACCTGTTATTGCACCTGACTGTAATCACCAGCACCACATTTAAGAGACACTTACATGCACACTCACTGTCCGAGCTCGTTTGTCGTAAGTGGACTCTTCCTATGTACTCCTCCATTGAATTACTTACCTCTGTGCTTACCTGTTCTCCTCCAGTGTGCTCTGTGATCCTCCGTGTCTCCTTCCAAGTCTCCGTGAATCATCTCCTCCTCCTGGTTCATCTTCAGTGTTGTGTTCTCTGTCCACCATCTATCAAGGACAAGAAAAGACTTTCAGTTGTGTTTACTCTATTATTTGGATTGGAACTCTCTACATTTTCAGTTATTCCACTTTATTCTTTATTCCACTGTTGAGCGAAAAACTTTCCTTAATAATCTTTGTTATAGTTTACGTCTGTGTCCATCCGCTTCTTTAACAGTGAATGAATGCATTATTTTGCATGTCTATTTTAACTGATTTTATTTTCATGTAATTTCATTTACCCCATTTATTTCTGCACACATACATGCATGCAATCTATTTTTATTCGATTTTATGTGATGCGTGAAGCCTCCTGAAATATGAAGAAACAGCTTCTGAAAGCCTGTTTGAATTGTTTCTACTTGTATGTAATTTATTCTAATGATCAAAAAGTTAAAGTACGATGGTTTTTCCCCCATCTCTGTCACTGTACACTGCAGTAATGCAGTGCTGAGATGGTTGCCATGGCTCTGCATGCAGCAGATGTTTGACAGCACTGATACAGACCAGCTTTTATCCTCCACTGGATGTGATTGTAGGAGATTATGTGCCACATTAATTACTTTCCATCTTAATGGCTCTCTTTATAATAGGACAGTCACTGAAAAATTGAAAATTTTCTTTCACTGAATAAAAACTTGTGGTCAGAGCACATGCATGAACACCTACATCCAATGATTGACTTCCTTTTTATTTCCTGAATTTAGATCAGAGCAACAACACAAACCCACTTGATGAGGTTGCATCCATTTCTTTTGCTCACAAACCTGTGCAAACCTGAAATCTGTTCAATGAAATAAACAGACAAAAATGTTACAATTTTATATATTATCTAGCGTATCTATTATTTGTAAATAATAATAATAATTATTATTTACAAATATTTATTATATTATATATATTATATATTTTATTATTAATTATGTTTTTATGTTTTATTATTAATTTTTTTTTTTTTATAAAAAAAATTGTTTTGTTTTTTTTACATAGCAAATATTGCTTAATATTTGCAGATATAACTTTACTGTTCCTAGCTTTTATGTATTTTATTAAAAACATTAAAATACATTTAAAAAATCATGTTTTGTAATGCATAATACATTAAAATAATGTGTCACGATCAGCTGGATTGGCCCTACAGCGCCCAGCGGACTGTGTGTTCGTCTCCGTTTACTTTCCCCAGACTCTTATTATGAATTTGCCACTCACCTTGTATGTTGTCATGACCACTAATATGGCTCCGCCCAGTAACCTGGTTTTGAGATGTATTTAAGTTCCGCTTGTCTGTTTAGCGAGTCGCTAGTCATTGTTTGCTGTATGCCTTAGTTTCTCGTGTGTCTAGCCATCTGTGTACTCCTAGTCATCTGTGTTCGTTTCTGACCCTTGCCTGCCTGTGGATATTTGCTTCAGCCTTGCCCTTCGGACTTTGTTTGCCCCTCGATCGATCTGCGCCTCGCTAGACTTGGATTGACTTGGATGTGTTTGTTAGCTGCTGATGACTACGCCTGAATTACCGATTACTATTCTGCCTGGCTCTACCCTGTTTGTGTTAATAAATGTCTGCACGTGAATCCGACCATCTCTCGCCTTTTCATTACAGAAAATTCACAGCACCTGGGGAGACAATTAGACACTAAGGACCTGGGCGGGGTTAGACATGACAGGAGCACATGAGAGAGAACGAATGAAAATAAAAACAAAGCACATGGACATGAACTGAAAACAAGTCAGATGGAAAGCCTAGGGGCGTGACAAATGTACAAACATGGCACAAATAATTATAAACACAGCAAGTAACAAATTGAATGTGAATTGCTTGCATTTTTAGTTTATGAACATATAGCCTTCTGTGTATCATGCATTGTATCAGGAACACCTTTATAATGCATAACAAACACAGACCCGAAGAAGAAGTGTTGAAATAACTTATTATTATTATACACCCTAACATTACTACTGTTTATATTGACTCATGCCATTAACTCTGGATGTGGTTTGTGAAGATGAGCAGATCTGTGGTCTACAAGCTGCTACTGTCGATACTCATTGACTCCAGGAGCACAGCAGATCATCATCATCATCATCATCATCCCTGACACTCTGCCTCAGTTAGCATTGAATTAATGGCTCATTGCTGCCATTCAGATCACCAGCCACACAAAGACAGAGTCAGAACTGAATTAACAGCATATGCCAACCTGATCTCAGGATCTTCGTACATATTTTGCAAGGTGGCTAATTCATACAACCTCATTTATACAAGTTGCCAATTCCTTTGAATTTGTAAAAATGACCTACACATAACCACGCCCCTAAACTTACCTGTCACTGGGGTTTAAACAGATCTACAAAATCATATGGATTGGCACAAATTTGTATGAATATGGACTATGTACGAATTGGTTGTGAGACTGTGTTGCATACGCTCAGATCTGAACGCAAAGTCATGCAAATTATGCCAAATAATGACAACTGCATGTGGTGAACGCATGCTATTACAACTTCATAGACTTCAAGGCATTCATAGAGTTGCAGTAATCCATAAAAATATGCTCAAACCAGTGTGTTTATTTTTAAAACAAAATATTTAAATTATATTATCAGAAATACTAGTTTGTAATATCAAAAAGCTTGTTTTCGCCACAGGAAAAATCTTGCAACTTCCAATACTGAGTTCTATGTTCACAACTCTCAGTTCTGAGTTTGCAACTTCCAATTCTGTGTTCTGAGTTTGCGACTCCCATTTCTTAGTTTGCAACTCCCAACTCTTAGCTGGCAACTCCCAATACGGAGTTTGTGACTTCCAATACTGAGTTCTGTGTTCAAAACTCTCAATTCCGAGTTTTGAGGGTTTTTTTTTCTGAACTCTGACTTTAAATTATAGAATTAGGTTTTTCCCCCTTTTTTCTGTTTATAAACTCTTTTGCATTTTCTACATCTGATACAACTGGAAGAGAATGAAATTGGAGACCTCACATTCACGTTACAAATGACCTTACATCTTACATCTCTTATTCAAAAAGGTGGATAATCAATAATTTATAACTAGATAAAACACTGTGCAATATGATGCGCACATTCAACCCCAATTCTTATTCTGCTGGAGGTTTTAAATCATCAGTAATAGTAATGGTTGCATTGGCCAACACCATTAATAATTCGATAAGTCCTGCAATATCACCATGATGTTAAAACAATACAATATTTTACAGCAGTTCTGATCTCGCCTTATGCAATCAGTCAGGACTACTTTATATTCTCATTCGATCCCACAATGTGTACTTTCTTGCTGTTCCACAATCTCTTTCAAACAATAAATAAAACATGTGATCACTCCTATACAAGCAACATCCAAACTCACTGATCCCAGAGCTGCTGAATTATGGAATACAAAATCCGCTGCACCAAAATCCCTTCAGAAACACAAATCAATACATCTCATGATAACTGTATGGAGTATGATGCTCTTTCCACATCATTTAGAACATGCACTCATGCTGTAAAACACACACAAGTGCTGCAAAATCAATCAGTTTGTTATCTGAACGTACTGTTCAACCGATCAATGTAATAATGACAATTACAACTAGCAAAGAAAGGTTCACCAAGACAAAATAAATACTGGAAAGAGCTGTGCCTGGAAGTATAATAAATGTTTAAATAATGTTAAACTTAATATAAATAATAAAAAAAATGTCTAGATTGTAAAGGTATCCCTGAAGGAGAGAACGGAGACGTTACATATGGGAACTCGCATGAGAGACCAATCGCCTTTGAGCTTCAAACAAAAGGCCAATGAACATTGGCGTGCACGGATTGCATTCAGGTGCACCTCATCAATAAGTGAGTATAAGAGGGCAATGCTCCTGCAGGTTTTCAATGAGGAGCCGAGCCGGCGTCAGCGCGACCCCTGGGTTGTGGCAAGGGAATATAACGTATCCGTTCCCTCCTTTAGGGAACGAGGGTTATCTTCGTAACCTAGATGTTACCCTTCAATGGAGACACTTCGACATTTGGGAACAGACCCATGGAGAAGACCACGACCCTGAGGCCGCGTTACACGGAGACCCTTGTGCCAACAGAGGAGTCTGCATGTAACCTTCCCAACTCCCTGGGGGAAAAATAGGGGGCCCCACAGGGCTGCCAATTGTTACTGAAGCAGTTGGTTGGGGACGTGGAGCACAATTTATAACTTGCCCTTTCTACATGTGAAATTTTTTAACAAATCAATATACCGATAAGATTATGGATCTTATTATGGATTATGGATTAAAGACTCAGGTTCGCCTTAGTAGGGGAAACACTGAGAGAAACGCACGGATCCTGTGGGAATGGTGCAGCACGCCGACACCAGCCGGCCTCCTGCTCATCTGCTGTCTTCAGCAGATGACACGGGAGGACACAGCCTCTACACGGAGGTCGTAAAAGCAGCCCTACAGATATCTGCTAGAGAGGCGCCATGAACCAACGCATAGGAGGAAGCAACACTTTATGTGGAGTGGGCTCTCAATCCTAAAGGGCACAGCTCACCCTGGTATAAATAAGCCAGGAAGAAGGCATCAACCACCCAATGGGCCAACCTCTGTATGAAGACAGCATTCCCTTTCTGTTGACCACCATAGCAGACAAAGAGCTGCTTGGAGTGTCTGATGCTCTGAGTGTGGTCTACATAGAGGCGCAATGCACAACAAATCTAGGGCTGGATCTGCCTCCTCTTGGGGCAGAGCTTACAAGTTCACTACCTGATCGCGGAAGGACATGTTAGGAACCTTGGTCATGGTAGCCGGGTCGGGGTCTCAGGAAGATGTGAGAATCAGCTGGACCGAACTCTAGGTACTCTTTGTCGACAGAGAATTCTTGTAGGAGCATAGACCACCATGTCGGTTAATGTACACTACGGCTTTAGTATTGTCCATTCGGTCCTACACATGCTTGTGGTGCAGCATCGGTCAAAAACGACGCAGAGCAAGAAACACGGCTAACAACTCGAGGCAATTGATGTGCCAAAGCAGTCGGACACCTGTACAGGGACCCGAGGCTGCTTGCCCATTGCAAACAGCACCCCAACCCATGACAAAGGCATCTGTGTTGACCATAACATGCCTGGACACCTATCCTAGGTATACTCCGGCCCATAGTAAGGCAGGGTCTGAATACGGGCTGAAGAGGGGGCACTCAGGGGAAACACCAAACAGGCAAATGGGTAATACCTTGTACTGATATGCTCGAGCCTCGAAAGCAACCCGCAGAAGGGGTCTGTGTCGAGGTAAGATCGAAACATGAACGCATCCTTCAGGTCAATGGCTGTGAACTGAATCGCATAGCCGAGACATACCGTCCATATCAACCACCGTGAGGTGCTGGTAACCTGCAACCAGGCTCCCAGCTGGGTTGCCAGGGAAATCAAGGGAACATTGACCGACGTGCTCGCAGTCGGGCAGATGTCGTCGTCCCTTGAGGAGCAACCTCCATCACTTCTGGGTTGCCTGTGTCAGGGACACTTGGCAAACCTGCAGGTGTTCTTGGCCGCTCCCTGAGCTGCGGACGCCAGGCCGCCAACCTGGCATTATGTGTCTTAGTGGGGGACAGAGCAGAAGGTCTGGGTGCACGGGGCAGCGCCCTTGGCGACGGGCAGGCAAAGGCAGAGCACCCAAGGACCGGATAGAGTTTCTCTGGGGCAGGATGAGGGACATTGCCTCTGTCTGCTTTTGAACTGCTGAGAACTCCTCAACAGTGTTGCTGACCTGGGAGATGGGAGTGTCAAGAAAGCAAGCTTTGTCATATTCACAACGAACGCATGAACCATACACAAAAGCCTTCTCAGCATATTCTCGGCCCAGACACATGAGGCAGCGATCGTGTCCATCCGATAAGGTGAGGAAACTTCCATACCCAAAAGCACACAGTTGGATCGACATTCCAGAGAATACCTTTCCAACCATGAGAAACTGCTCTTTTTTTCTCCTGGACTGCCCAGGGAAGACCTCTTGTGGCAACTCCGTGCACTCAGTAGGTCTATGCAGGGCAGCTGCTGGCCAAATGGGTGCCCTAAGCAGAACAGTATTGTTGTGCCCCCTCCCTAAAAAAAAAGAAAAAACCCTACTATAAAGGGTCAAAATGCAATACAAAATACAAAGAAAAAAAACTACTATAAAGGGTCAAAATACAACTTTAGTAAAATATAAAAGTAAATAAATAAATTGTATTATCTATAATTTAGATAAAATGTAGCTCTAAACATTTACCTATGGCTATGATTGTATTAATACAGTGTGATTGATTTTATGGTTTCAAGCATTCAGAAATCACAGAAAATAAAATTAAGCAGTTTTACTATGATATAAACATGGTTAATTTTGGGAAGGGTTGTGATGTCTACGTTTTTAAGAAATTAAATTAAATAGGCTGCAGCATTTATCGCAAAAAGGTGGAAAGCATTGGATATTTGAATTTAATGTTTAAAGTGGTCAATATTAAACAAAGATTTGATCATCCCTTTGGTGCCCTTTGCAGGCAGTTAGGTAGACTTACAGTGGAGATGATAGTGTAAGTTTTCCAAAAACTCCACTTGCTGGCATAAATTCTATGAAAACATGACACTAATGAAAACATGGTTAAAAGAGATTTAAATAATGTGTAAGGTAGCAAGCTTTCTAGGCTCGCATTTCATGTCTCGTTTCTGGGGTTTCTAATTTTGGTTTTAATTTTACT
>JAUYWG010000057.1:19020595-19041847 GCA_034779775.1 Enteromius afrohamiltoni
TGCAGGTATTAAAAGAACATGGCAGCAGCTGAAAATGAAATGTAAAAATATAATTCAATCAGGTAAGGTTTGAGCATATCAAGGTTTTTCAAGGCCTTACTTACTCCGATACAGAACGCTTCCATTAGCAAAGCAATGCAAGAGCATGGCCATGATTGGCGATGTTAGTGATGTAAGAAAACGAAAAAATGTAACGTTATGGGGTGTCCAAAATGTGGGCATTGAATGACTAAGGCTACGGGGAAAATACCACTTCATCTTTAAAAAAGGGGAGGAGACCGACAGAAACTCTGAGTTTAGAGAATAAAACCTGCTTCTGACCAGGTTAGTTTCAGAGAGTAAGTTACCATGGTAACTGAGTAATAGTTACCTCTCTTTCCTTTATCTCAGGGTTAACAAACTCAGAGTTTTCACTTAACCTCCTTTCTGAAATAGGCCCCAGGTCTTCTGTTTAGCTTTTGTTTCTTCATGTTCATTTAGCATAATGTGGTTGGTTAATAATAAAAT
Source organism: Enteromius afrohamiltoni (assembly GCA_034779775.1). Classification (NCBI taxonomy): domain Eukaryota; kingdom Metazoa; phylum Chordata; class Actinopteri; order Cypriniformes; family Cyprinidae; genus Enteromius; species Enteromius afrohamiltoni. Next base: position 19,021,103 of record JAUYWG010000057.1, read on the forward strand.
AACCTACATATAAAATTCCTTTTTCTAATAAAATTTAATCAGGAAAACAACAACAACAACAAAAAACAACAACACACCTTAGTATCTAAATAATCTATAACAGAGTGCAAAAACATAAAAACTTATTAAACTTGTTATTTTTATGTAGGACTCCATAATTTAATAATGGGTTTATTTATGAGTTTTTTTTGTTTTTCTTATTAATTAAGAACAGACTATTTGCATATGACTTGCACAATAAGTGAAACTATGTGTGGACATTTTTTTTTTTGCAATACCACCAAAACGTATGCAACAATTAGTTTTTTTTAAGGATAACGTCATCACGCATACAATTTTCTCTATAAAAGGCCAGTTGGACTGAAACAGGCTGGAGAGAGCAAATTTCGCTAATCTTTTTTTTTAATGCAAATTGTCCTGGATGGAAACTGGATGGAAACTAGACTTGTGACCTGAGCAAATTAGGTCTTGCAAAGACCTTGTGTGCTTCAACATGTAGTGTCAATAACTCTGTGTACAACCAGTCACGCTTTCCCATCGGAGCAACTGTTGGCTGCGTTTTCATCTCCACTGGCAGGGTAATATCTTGACGAATTTTATAATGATGAAGTTAATGAAGACAAACTTAATGATGAACTTATTGCTTGTCGTTTTTTTCTTGTACGAGTCTATCTTCTTATCACCAACTCCCAATCAACGATCAACACTCCTGTCCAGTTGGTGGCGGTAAATGCACCAGACAGCTGATTTGCCTATTGCCATAAAACAGTTAAAGAAGAATAAGTTTTCTTACAGCATTATTTGAATCAAAGATGGCAGCAGCCTGCATTTACATCAAAGACAGGACAATAACAATCCTCAACACGTAGTGGTACGCATTTACTGGGAAGCATTTTGTATTTTTGATTTTTAAATTGTCTCCAAAATCAGAATGAGGTCTGTGTTACACTGTCTAAATTTATTTGTAGCAACCCAAATTTACCTACCCTCTAATTGTGCAAACCTTTTTTATTTTAAAAAGTAGGACATGTGGAATCCACGTCATTAAAATTAGTCATTTTCCACGCATGGAAAATAGTATGCATGTTTAACCTCACTTTTACTTATAATTGTCATTTTACAATTGTACAGATGTGTAATCTCTCTATTTCCCTCTCTCTCTGTGTATATATTTTTATGCCTTTCGATTTCTTTTTAAGGGACCAAGATGCAGAATTAATTGAAGTTGTACCCATTGGTTTGTCCCTTGTGTGTGGAAGACTTAAATGCAATGATAATATTAATGATAATAACAGTTTTTTGTTGATGCTGTGTTTTATACAAAGATTTCACATTGAAGATGTGGTAACTTTAATACGTACATATATTGATTTTAGGGGTTTTTTTGGATATAAAATTGTTGTTATTTATAAAATAAACTTTATTGCATTACATGAAAATACAGGGGGACCAATTAATATTGTCTGTCTGTAATAAGTAAGACCAGGCGGTCCTCTGTGGTGCTGTCCGACCGCCATCAGCGGGAACCAGAGTTTTAGTTCCTACCCGGACCGCTTTTCACGAACTCCTCGCGGAAGCCCACACTGGGCTCGCTTTGATCTTTATAAGGTGAACGCCGAACTGAGAACAGTGCGAAGCTTTGTTCTCGTCAACAACTCTGAGCGTTTATCCAAGGCTTATTCTGGATTACCCGTTGCCTACCTGGACTGTTTATCTCGATATTGATTCTCGCCTGACGTCCCAAACTCTTGCCTGGACTTCCGTTTCTGATACTCGCCTGATACCCTGATCTCCTACCAGTCTCACGGTACTGTTTTGCTTCTCTCCTTTGACTTCACTGTCACCTACCGACTGGGCTCTAAGAATGGGAAGGCGGACGCATTATCACGGCAGTTTGATACTCCCTCTGACCAAGGGCCTCCTGAATTCATCATACCTCCTCCTCGTATCCTGGCACCCATACGGTGGGACATCATGTCGGAGATCACAGAGGCTCAAGCCCAAGACCCCATACCACCAGAATGTCCGCCAGACCGTACCTACGTTCCTTAGCCCATCCGCCAGAAACTACTCCATCTCGTCCATGACTCGCCAAGCGCCGGACATCAGGGTGTGAAGGCTAATACTGAACTTGTCACCAATCGGTTCTGGTGGTCCACCCTAGGCCCAGATGTGGCACAGTTTGTCCGCCAATGTGTTACCTGCAACATCAGCAAGACCTCTCATCAAAGGCCTGCGGGCCTATTACAGCCTCTGCCTACCCCCCAGAGACCTTGGTCCCATATAGCTATGGACTTTGTAACGGATTTACCTGCCTCAAGCGGATACACTACCATACTTACCATAGTTGATCGATTTTCCAAGTCTTGCCGATTCATTCCTCTCCCCAAACTTCCCACGGCCTGGGAGACAGCCAAAGTGATCCTGGAACAAGTATTCAGATTTTACGGCATACCAGAGGACATTGTATTGGACCGGGGTCCCCAATTCACCTCTCGTCTATGGCAAGCTTTCTGCAAACAAATGAACATTATGTGAGCCTGACATCCGGCTACTATCCCCAATCTAACGGCCAAGCAGAAAGGCTCAACCAGGAACTTACCAGATTCCTTCTGTCCTACTGCCACAACCACCAGGAGAACTGGAGCCAATACCTAATTTGGGCGAAGTACGCCCAGAACTCCCTCTTGAAACCCGCTACTGGCATGATACCATTCAAATGTGTGCTCGGTTTCCAGCCTCCCATGTTCCCCTGGACCGGGGGAACCCACAAACTTGCCTGCCTTGGACCACTGGCTCTGCAACAGCGAAGAGACCTGGAACCAAGTACACACACACCTCCAGCGAGCCGCTCGCCGCACCACCGAACAAGCCGACTGCCACCGCAGACCCAATCCCGCCTACGCTTCTGGACACTAGGTCTGGCTCTCCACTTGGGATCTTCGCCTTCAACGCACGTGCAAGAAACTAAACCCAAGGTACGTGGGTCCTTTCCAGATAACCAGACAAATCACACCCACTTTCCATGTGTCTCTGTTAAAGCCCGCTGATGCGCCGGAAGAACAGAGGGGCCTAGACAAAGCTGCCCCTCCAGAAGCACCCCCACTCATCATCGTCAATGAGATCCTGGATTCGCGACGTCTATTACCGGGCGGTCCTCTGTGGCGCTGACCGACCGCCATAAGTGGAAACCATCACCGGAGTTTTATTTCCTACCCGGACCACTTTTCACGAACTCCTTGCGGAAGCCTGCACTGGGTTTCGTGGGCTTTGCTCTTTATAAGGCGAACGCCGAACTGAGAACAGTGTGAAGTTTTGTTCTCGTCAACAACTCTGAGCGTTTACCCAAGGATTATTCTGGATTACCTGTTGCCTACCTGGACTGTTTATCTCGACATTGATTCTCGCCTGACGCCCCGAACTCTTGCCTGGACTTCCATTTCTGATACTCGCCTGATACCTTGATCTCCTGCCTGTCTCACGGTACTGTTTTGCTTCTCTGCTCAGTGTTTGTTTGCCCCTGTACGACCGCTTCTTTGATGATAAACAGCCTGCAAATGGATCAAATGTGATGCACTTTAACAGCCTTAAAATGTCACAGATAAATAAAATTGTAATAGCTTCATGTAAAATAACATCCATAATCATGATACCATATGTATATTATATGTAATATAATACATTTACTGTTAATTTTGGGGTGGGAATTTTAAAATAAAGTGCTGTACATGTAATTCAAAATTATAATCTATTTCAATTCGTGTTTTTAAATATCGGATGACAAAAGTTATTTCAATTTACAAATCTGTTAAAAACAATTTCTTAAATGTCAAAATATGCTTTCTTAAATAATGGGGTTTAGATGTTATGTTTATCTACAGTAAATCTTTTGTTTGTTAAGTAACTGTTCAACCATGTTTTGTTACATCTACAGTTAAAACATGTTTCCTGAAATAAGTGTTTAAACATGTTATTTAAATTCACAGTCAAATAATGGTTTTAATTTAATGGTCTGACATTTCAGATTACAATTTAAGCATTTCTTTGCCTTGTATAGTCAGTATACGATTTCTCATGTTGCTGTGTAAACACGTTACTTAATGGTGCATGACCATTATTCCCGTTAATGGCAAACGTTTGGCACCCTGTAATAAAAATATATTATATTTATTATTTTATATTATAATTTAATACTATTATTATCAGTGTTATTATTGACTCATTTATGTGTACATTTATTTTAGAAGAAACAGCTGAAATGAAGCAGATGAGTGCAGCAGAACTCCTGAGAATGATCTGAGTGGTGAGTATTATTTCTGCAGGATTCTTGGGTCGTGACGTGGCCTAAAAAGCCAGAGGCTCGTGGGGGCTGATGTTGACGGCTGATACTGCTTCATAAGGATGGAGCCCACGGCCGCTGTAGATGTGCAGTGGAGTGTGTCAGACGCCGGATGAGATGAAGCATCTGAATATATCACTGCATCATGACACACTTACTCTGCTGGTTGCCAGGGCGTTGCTGTGTGGTTGCTAGGGTGATCTGTGTGGTTGCTTAATGTTTTTTCCTGTCTACCATATAGCTTAAGTCCCTTCTTTATTTATTACTATTATTATTTAATTCTTTTTTATTTTTATAATTACAATATAATAAGTACATTTTACAGGAAATACTATTTCAGGTTTTATGCATTTAATTCAGTGTTTCTTTGCTATTGTGAAATTTGCTAGCAGTTTCTGATTGAAAATGGCATTTAACTTATTGTAATGTTGTCCTATGTCATGTTGTCATGGTCCATGTGCTGTCTGTGTTTGTTTTGATTCTGTCTATTATGTGCTGTGTCTTGTTTGTAACCCCGCCCTTCTCATTAGTCTCACTCCCTTACCTGCCATGTATTACAAGGTGTTCTGAATGGGGTCTTGATTATGTTTGGTATTTAAACAGTGTTCTTTTGAGTTTCTGGCTATCGGTCGTTGTATGTGCATGGTCTTTGTATCAGGTTTCATTTTGTGTTCTAGTTCGGTTTTGTTTCCAGTTTATCATTAAATCTTTTGTTACTTTATCGTCTCACGTCTTTCACTCCACCACAGCCTGCACGACAGAACGACTGATCGAATTGAAGATGGCATTCTCAGCAGAGCTGTTCGCTCTTGTGCTCTGAGACCCGCCGTTCGAAGACTTCGTCTCGAACTTCCATCAGCTGGCTGAACGGTCTTGGGGACTCAGTGCTCGCGGCAGCGTTTTTTAGTATGGCCAAACTACTCACACCAGTGGAGCTGCAGGATGTAAGGGACCTGCCATGGAGATCGGCAGTGTTCTTAAGTTTGATGTCTGTATGCTCTCAGATGAGGGGATCGCAGAACAAGCCAGCAGAGAGCACATCCACGACACAGAGTGCGCATATCTTCACAGACTCCGGTCCACCTTCACGGCCCACTGAGCCGTGGAATATAGTTCCGGTTTCGCTGTCAGGAGAACCCACGAATGACAGTGATCTGCCGTGGCCTGATCTACCTGAACTGGTAAGCCTCCCGGACTGTTTATGTTTAGAGCCAGAGCCAGAGTTCAGGCTGCCAGAGCCACAGCCACAGACAAAGTTCATGCTGCCAGAGCCAGAGCCCGCAGCAGCGGAGGGCTGCCCATGAGTCCCCACAGCCGAGGGCTGCCCATGAATTACTACAGCCTAAGGCCTCTTATCTGCCATGGCCTCCCGAGGTCCTTGATCAGCCATGGCCTCCCAGGGCTCCTGATGCACCTTGGCCACCCAAGGGTCCAGATCTGCCTTGGCTCCTCGGGAGCTCTGTTATGCCCTAGAGGCCTCCTGAAAGCCTGCCCCGTCCAGCCTCCAGGGCACCCACCCATCCCTTCCCCAGCTCTAAAGACTGTTCTGCCTTCACCTTCCTAGGAAATATTATGGAGCATCTGGAAGCCGCTCCTAGGGGAGGGGCTCTGTAATGTTGTCCTGGTCCATGTGCTGTCTGTGTTTGTTTTGATTCTGTCCATCATGTGCTGTGTCTTGTTTGTAACCCCGCCCTTCTCATTAGTCTCACTCCCTTACATGCCGTGTGTTCCCAGGTGTTCTGAATGGTGTCTTGATTATGTTTGGTATTTAAACAGTGTCCTTTTGAGTTTCTGGCTATTGGTCGTATGTGCACAGTCTCTGTATCAGGTTTCATTATGTGTTCCAGTTTGGTTTTGGTTCTAGTTTATCATTATCTTACATTATCTTTTGTTACTTTATTTATCGTCTCACATCTTCCACTCCACCGCAGCCTGCACGACACTAATAAAGTGTATACAGAAAAAAGATTTGTAGAAGTTATAATTTTACAAAAGCATTTTACGAGTACATTTTACAAGAAAAAAATACATTTTATTCAGTTCTGTGTTTCTTGCAGTGTTATTGCAATTATTTGTGAACCATATTAGCAATTTCAAAATTAAAATTGGTATAAAGTTTAAAGTAAACTGACATTTTTTTTAAACATAAAAATGTACACCACATTTTGTTAAGTTGTAAAATAAAATCATTGATTCTCTTTTTAAATTTTACTTGAAAATGCTATTTAAGTTTTTCTACAGTAAAGTTTCACATTTAATTTTATGAGTTTCTTACTGTTTGTAATAGTTTATGAAATTATTAGTAATTTCTTAGTGAAGGTTTGCATTTAACTGGTAAAATATTTTTTTCAAAGATATGTAAAGCTTTTATGTTTGATTTTGAAATTATAATTACAGTAATGTAGTAATAATAATAATAAAGCAATATGTAGTACTATGTTGTATGTAGTTTTTACAATTATAATAATAAATATTTGCATTTAAGATTACTATTAATAAGTCATCATATTGTAAAATGCTTATTAATACATTATTAGTAAAGCATGATAAAGTGAAAATGCATGTCTATAATGTTGCATTTCATGCCCTAATGGAAAAACGAGCATTTTCTCAGTTTTTTCTTCTGTTCTGGCATCTGTAAATGAGTATAGGTCTCTGTGGCCAGGCTCTGTTTTTCAGCTTTACTGCGAGTCTCTTGGGCACCTTTAGCTTGATTAAAATCTATCACCTCATTCCCTGGTTCAGCGAGCTCATTTACGCTTTCTTCATGGAAGTTTGGCGGGACATCGCTCCCTAACCGCTCACTTTTCTCTGGCTGTCAAATTATCAGCCAAAAGCCATATCCCTTCACCATGATATAGTGTCGTACCTATTTTCACCTGTGTAACATTAGAATATTCCTTGTGAAGCCCAAGGCGTGAATTTGAGGAGAGAAAATGAGTATAAAGACATACACTTTGGCTTTAAATACTCCGTCTCTAACCTTCTCGCTCTGATTTCGGTCACTGAGGTGAACTGCTTTGTATCTTTCAAGGAAAAAGTTCAACCAAAAAGTGAAATTGACTGGGACGTATTAAGTAAATGTTATTTTTTGGGGGTGACAGATACTGTCAAGTTTCATTGCAAATGGTTTGTACTGAAATGTTAAAGAGTTATGCTGCTGAAGCCTCTTATTGTTCATCTCTGGGCATCAGATATTCTTTCTTGCCCTTTAACTGTTTAACTCGAATGGTTTCTGAGTTTAAAAGCAGAATTTTGTAAGAGCCTGACCTTTAGTTAAACAGGCCGAGTTTTGTTAATTTCTTTTGGTCTACATTTCTTAAGACTACATGAATTGATGTTCAGACTAAAAGAATGAGACTTTTTTTTTTTGGATGATGAATTCTTTGGTTGACGAAAAGTGTGTCTATGTGATCTGCAGGAAAACGTCTAGGTTACGAAGGTAACCTACGTTTCCTGAAGGAGGGAACGGAGACGTTACATATGGGAACTCGCATGAGAGACCAATTGCCTTTGAGCTTCAAACAAAAGGCCAATGAACACTGGCGTGCACATATTGCATTCAGGTGCACCTCATCACTATGTGAGTGTAAGAGGGCACAAATGCAGTGCACCTGCAGGTTTTTGCTGAGGAGCCGATCCAGCGTCAGCACGACCCCAGGGTCATGGCAAGGAGATGTAGCGTCTCCGTTCTCTGTGGAATTTTTGAACAATTCAATATATCAATAAGTTTATGGATATAATTGAAGGGAAACAGCCTTCTGGCTGACTGTGGAATGTTGAGGTTTGTAGCCACAACCTACTGGGCAAAGGACACCCAGTAGGTGCACAGTCAGAGCTACTTCTTCTCTAGTTCCGAATGCGGGGCAGTTTCGCCTTGTTAGGGGAACAACTGAGAAAAGCGCAAGGATCCCGTAGGAATGGCGCAGAAAGCCGACACCAGCTGGTCTCCTGTTCACCTGCTGTCTTCAGTGAAGACACAGAAGGGCACAGCCTCTACGAGGAGGTCGTAAAACCTTGCAAAGGTGTTGGGTGTCACCCAGCCTGCAGCCCTACACATATCTGCTAGCGAGGCACTGTGAGCCAACGCACTCCGCTTTTGGAGTGGGCTCTGACGCCTAAGGGGCACAGCTCTCCATGACATAGATAAGCCAGGGAGATGGCATCAATCACCCAATGGGCCAACCTCAGTTTGGAGACAGCATTCCCTTTCTGCTCCAAAGCAGAGAGGAGCTGCTGAGAGCGTCTGAAGCTCCGAGAGCGGTCTATGTAGAGGTGCGATGCGCGTACGGGACACAACAACTCTAAGGCCGGGTCTGCCTCCTCCTGGGGTTCACTACCTGAGAGACAGATTCCCCTAATAGACAATTTAGCAGTGATCGGCTGCCAAATGGGTCTCATTGGGTCCTGCACACTGTAGACAGAGTGAGCCTAAGCAGACTCTGGTTATAAAACGAGAAGTAGATACTCTTCTGAGGCCATCTAGGTGGTCACTCCTCACGACAGAGGGGGCGGGTTCTACAGCCGCTACGTCTTACTTCCAAGAAGGATTTGGGGGCTGAGACCCATTTTAGATCTCATTCTACTGAATTCTAGTGATGAAGCTGAAGTTCAGGATGCTCACTGTCAAGCAGGTTGTGTCACAAATCAGGTTTGATGAATGGTTTGTCATGATAGATCTAAAACACGAGACCATATCCCAGACACACTCGATCTTTGTGGGACTTTCCATCACTTCCAGTACTTCTTGTTCTTCTTTATGCTAATAGTTCTTAATGACTTTGGCTGCATGTTTGGGCTCAATGTCCTGCATGAAGACCTGATTCGCACCGTTACTCTTGGTCTTCCTTTCCTGGGTCGGTCCTCATGTGTGCCAGTTTCGTTGTAGCGCTAGATGGTTTTTGCGACTCTACTTGGGGACTCAATTAAAGTTTTTGCAATTTCTTGGACTGACTGACCTTCATTTCCTAAAGTAATGATGGCCACTTGTTTTTCTTTAGTTAGCTGATAGGTTCTTGCCATAATATGAATTTTAACAGTTGTCCAATAGGCCTGTCGGCTGTGTAGTAACCCCAACCCCATTGATAAAGCAAGAAATTACACTAATTACCCCGGATAAGGCACACCTGTGAAGTGAAACCCATTTCAGGTAACTACCTCTTGAAGCTCATCGTGAGAATGCTTGGGTGGCTATTTTGACGAACCTAAAAGATGTTTTTCAGTTATTTCACCTTTTTTTGTTAAGTATGTGTTCATTCATGTGTCCATTCATAGTTTTGATGCCTTTAGTGAGACTCTACCAATGCAAATGGTCATGAAAATAAAGAAAACACTTTGAATGAAGAAGGTGTGTCCAAACAGTAATGTAAACTGTTTTAATACTTTAATGGTACCTATTTAATATTGTTTTATTTTATTCTATTATTATTATTTTATTTCTATATTTATTTTGGCTTTTCTGTTTTTCTGTCTTTTCCCTTGTCATCTACAGAAAAAAAGACAGCCATACAGGTTTAAACCTACACAACGATAAGTAATTTTACTTTGGGTGAACTGTTGCTTTAAAACCCAAATACTGCCCTACAGCAGATGTAGGGCGAGAACAAGCCTTTACCCGAGTGACTCCCAGCTTCAGTGTTTCTATTGTTGTGACCTGAAATCACAAGGAGTCTGTGGAAAAGCATAGATGTGTTCTGGAGAGGCAGTAATTGCGGAGGCTTGGGACTGTGTGAAAGTGCTCTGAATGTGTGTCAGTCTGATCTGAGACATGAACAAAGAAGTTCAAAGGCGTCGTTGGGCTCTAATGCCTCGTTTGAGCTCTGATGATGACAATAGAAGCTCCTATTAATGTTACTCCATCAGCAGCCTTACCACAAAAATACATAAAGCCTTATTAACAGAAAGTTGTGTTTTATCTGTCTCGCTCAACTCACAATCCAGTAATTAGTAATGTGACAGCATGCCAATGATGGGCTTTAGGAGTCTGACTCACTAATTAAAACCTGAACCCGTTAAAGCACATGTAGAAAAAGTGCATATACTGTACTAAACAATTGTTTTTTTTTTCTGCATATTACATAATGAACATTTTATTTACATTTTTAAGTCATTTTAACTAAATGCTTTAAGTATTGCATGACTAGAATTTCAGCAAAGCATGATGCATATGTATATGTGGGTGTTTTTATGAGTGAGTTTTGCACTTGAGTCACAAAAAAAGAAAATGCCTTTAAGAAAGACTTGGAAAGACAGAAATGGCATCAGTTACTTTTTTTATTCTTTTTAAAGAATACAAAGTAACAATTTACGTAAGCGCGGCCATGGCCGTTTGTAACTTATGTGCGAGACTTCCGGAGTCATGGCTTTAGTTATTTTTAGCAGTATCCTATAATTTGCTGCTTGATATTGCAAACATATTGTAATAAATTGTTGCTATTAACATCTAAACGAGTGACAAATTTGTATTATTTTGTTGTAGCCTAATAGGATTTTAAAATGTTAAAGAAAAATATTACATGTATTAATTGGATGTGTTTGTCACAAAATTGCTCTCAAGAAGTGAACAAAATCTGATTCTCAATCTCAATAATTTAAAAAAGGCCTATATATTATATTTTCCTATATTATTATTTTTTAAATTAATATGGTTATATAGGCCTAATACCTAGCTAATCGAAAGAAAAAATGTGACGTCCATAAAGGTATGACTCATGAATAAAATACAGGCCTATAATTTTTTAATGATGCAATCAAACAATCAAATGCATATATTTAGTAATATCAAATTCTTAAAAATCGAATAACTGTCTTTCTAAAATTACAAAAACTTGAATTTAGTAATTTACATTAGTTGTGTGTGTGTAGTCCTTAATGCAAATAAGTGTTTCTCGCTCACTGTGACGTCTCCGTCTCCGTCTCTCTCTCTCTCTCTCTCTCTCTCTCTCTCTCTCTTTCTCCGCGTTATTGCGCAACGAGGCGACACGAACGCACAGGACTTCGCATGAGTTCGGTTCCGACGAAGGCCCAGCAGGGAGTTCTGAATCAGATGTTGCTCGGAGCGATGACGGGCAGCCAGGTGCACGCGCATCGCTCGTCTCCGACACCGCTGGTCCTGATGCTGCGCGCGCCCGAGTACCATCATCGTCAGCAGCAGCAACATCACTGAGAGACGCTCAGAAGCTCAGATCGGATGAAGCGATGTCAGCCGCTGCCAGACCTTTACCGACCCTCCTCCGAGCCGGCGAATGAACACTCATCCTTGGCGAAGCGCTTCATTGTCACGAACCCTTGCGAGGACGCGGATCCGAGGCTTTGACTTCGCTTCCCATTGCCTCGTGAGATTTGCGTCTTTTCTTCCACCTTCTGGAGACACTCTGGCGCTTTAATCTGGATATGTTGAAAGGCACGTAAGGATGGATGGGATTATTAGTGTTTTGGGGGTCCTGACGCTCGTTTTGGAGAGCATCTCGTGCCAGGGAGTGTATGGTAAGTGCCAGCAGCTCACACAGATGCATTCATATGCCAGTCAACATTCCGTGTGTGCGTGTGAACAGGTGCCATTTCACAAACCATCCAGCATCAGATCTTCCCAACAACCGATCCACAGGTTTTTAGTAGGAAGAAAAACAACCAAACATGCATTATAAACGCCAGATCAATCACTGACTAATTGAAAATAACAGCTGAATCGTTTAGAAACGTTTTTAATTTTTTTTAAGTGTGATATTTAGTCACAGTGTGCATTTTCATTGCATGACATAGTTAAATAGTTTAATGTGTTCCCAGTCCACAAGAAAAATTGATGCAAATAGCCATGATATGTAATGTGCATGTTGCATGCTAAACGGTTCATCAAATTGTTTTCCTCATTTGATGAAAGTCTTTGTATTGCATTAAAGAAAGGCTGTAGAAATGCTTCAACGTTCCCAATGTACAAGGGAAAATCAAGCGAATGTGCAAATTGCATTCTAAACAGTTCATCCAATGGGTTCCTGAAGTCATTGCATTGCATTTAACAGTGTGAGAATGCAACATTGCAGAAATGCCTTAATATTCTCAATACACAAGGTAAAATAATGCAAATAGCAAGTATATCTATATAATAAATGTGCATATTGCCTGCTCCTCCATTTGTTTTCTTCGTTTAATGGTAGTCATTGAAAATGCATTTATGAAACACTGTAGAAATGCTTGGATATTCCCAGTGTACATGGAAAAATATGCAGATTGCATGCTAAACAGTTCATCCACTTTGCACCTCTGAATTCTAAAGTCGTTGCATTGCATTTGAGTAACCCTGTAGAAATGCAGCAGAAGTCGTTGCATTGCATTAAAGAAACATTTTGGGAATGCAATAGAATGTATTTAATTGCACTGAAGAAACATTGTAGAAATGTCTCAATCCACAAGGTAACATAATGCAAATAGCAAGTATATTTATATATTATTTATATATTATATTAATTTATATATTAACCCAACTGTTTTTCCATGCATTTAATGGAAAACACAGCATTGCATTAAAGAAACACTGTAGAAAAGCTGCATTATTCCTAAAGTAGAAGCAAAAATTATGCTTTGCGGTTCATCCATTGGGATTTTTCACATTTAATGGATGCTGGCATTCATGCATTTTTTTGCATTAGAGAAAAGTGTCGAAAAACTATACTGTATGGTTTGAAATCTGCATGTGTCGGGCTCTAACCCCTCCTTATCAAGCATTCTCATCATGTACTAAGCAACTAGTGGCATTCTAGAAGTGTAGTGTGGGTTAACCAGAGCTTTGCATGGCCGTGAGTCATAATGTGAAAATGTCACGAGGGAAAACATCTAAGCATTGTTTACTGTGGGCCGCTGTTGCTCAGGGCCGATCTGACTGGATCACGGGTCACGCGTGGAGATGGTGGGCGTAATATCAACTAGATGGCTTTTGTTTTTGGAGTCAGTTCACATCGAGAGGGGCAGGCAGGATAGTGCACATGTGTCTCTGAGGGGCTAATAGGATAATAGAGTTTGGGCAGAGCTGGGTTTTGCTGATCCACGAGAATGCACTTTAAAATCAATGACTTCAGCGCCCATGGAGGAATGGAAATGACAGAGTGAGATGCTGGTGAATGCCAACACGCTCAGAGACGCCCAGCAGTATATGCTTCCTAATTAGTGTTAATTATAGATTCGCTTCTAGTGTTTGCTGCTCACTGCACGCTCAGCAGGGGACACTTAAAGAAGTAGCTCACCAAAAGTAAAAAAAAGGGCTGGAAATGTCCTCACCCTCAGGCCATCCAAGGTGTAGATGAGTGTGTTTCTGGATGGATGTGAATGGGTGCCGTTAGGATGATAGTCCAAACAGCTGATAAAAACATCACAATAATCCACACCACTCCAGTTCATTGGTTAACACAAAAGATTAAACTATTAAAGCATATATATATATATATATATACTTATACTTATTTAATAAGCTAAATGTAATCCGTAATCCGTATTTGTTAGTTATAAATTAGTAAAAGAAAGTAATTATCAATGCATTCCTATACAGCATTTTGCCAAAATATATTTTTAATAAATGCTAAATGTATTTTGAAAACAGTGATGCTCAATTATATATATATATATATTAGCCTTTAAATGCCAAAATGTAAAATGGCCAAAACGTGCTGTGGAAGGTAATTTGCCACATTGTTTAGAAATAACCAAATGCAAGTATTCATACTTGTAATCAATATACAGTACTTGTTAACTAAGTTTATTTAGTTAGCAAGTATGGATATATAAATATAAATAAATAAATGACAGTATCTAGTATTTATGAGATTTATAATTATCAGTGATGATGAATGATAAATATACTGTACAAATATGGTTATTGTACATTTCACACATTCAGTGTTTGAGCACTGTTACAAGAAACATGACCTGTTTTATTTATGTTGATCAGTTTGTTTATGTTAAAAATCTTTAAACCAAAGTTAGCATTGATCATAACTTAAGGGCTACTTTCCAACAAGGTCTTGAGTTTGCGTTTCAGCAATCGTATGCTTGCTTTGTGAGCTGTAGTGATGATAATGTCATCACATCTGGAGGTTAGTGGTCACCTCAGCTGAGGTGAAATATGGCAGTTTACTCTTACTTTAGCTGAACTTGTGTAGCACTGAAATGCTGCTGATGCTCATTTTCTCAGGAGTGATCTGTCAATGCACACTTGTTTCCTACATGCCATTAGCAGCACTTGCTCCCTATGATTTGGAACATGTTTAAGTCCACTTCACACTGCGCAGGACGAGGATCTGTCAGTCGTATCTCATCTTGCATTAGTGCCGAGTGTTTAAACAGAAGGTGTAATGTGTGTGTGACCTGATGATTAGTAATTTGTGGTATGAATCCCAATCTAAACATCATTATGTAGCTAAAGGCAGGCTGTAATAGTGATCTTGGTTTATTGTTGGTTGATCGAGAGCCGTGGTGTCATTTAGTTCATCTTTACAATAAATCTGCATTTGTTGTTAACATAAGTTAATTAACAATAATGCAAAATACTTGTTAATAATTTATTTATTCATCTTATTTAATGACAATTTCACTCATTAATCTTAATCTGTTAATATTATTTAATATTTCAATTTGACCTCATGAAAGTGTGTATAAACAGTAGGCAAAAATAAAAACCAAAAACTCATGGCATTGATATGCAAAAATTGAGTGCATATTAACTGTCTATTATTTGCATACCAAAGTAAATATTTGTGAATCAATGCCACAAGGTTTTGTTTTCATGGATTTTATGGATTTTTACGTGTATATGCCAACATATACCAAAAATATATTATCTACTAATATGTTTTTGTATATTATTGAATGTTTTAAATATTTAAAATAGATTTTCAGTTATAAAAATATGTATCATTGAGCCTTTTTTCATTTATCCGTATAGCATATCCAAGTCTTACTGAACTAGTGCTGATGTTGTAAGTGCTTTTGCACAGAATAAATGGAATTGTTGGTTAATTTCATATTTCTTTCTAATTCGCTTCTCAAATTTTTTTTTTTTTAATTGCTGATGAAGAGTGAATGATTAAGTGTGGAACTGATGCTGAGTTTGTGCCTTTGATGACTCTCATGCTGCCGCAGAGCATGATGGGAAATGTAGTTTGCATTTTATTTACTTTTTTTTATGTAGCTTGATAGTTACAATTATTTAAAATAAAAGGCTATTATTATTTTTTTTAATTCTACAGAAGAGCAATATGATTTGGAGTGTCATCCTGGTGACAGAATGCTTGTTATATTACACGTATTACTTAGAAGAAGCTTTTAAAATATACTTTCAAGAAACTGTGTAATGTTTTATAACAAATACTAAATACTTAAATGCATGGCCTACAAGTTTCAGTGGAATTACATTAAAAGTAGTTGCACATTAAACCATATTTTAAAGACAAAGTAATTAACTTGCATATTAAAATGCACTTAAGTGGGTAAAGAAGCACTCTAACAGCTGCAAAAGGCATGCAATTAAATTAACTTGAAAACACTGAATTCAGTTGCACTTCAGTAAGTTCTTTTAAGGTGTATAATTAAGCACTCATTTTAAAGGTGCGCTAAAATCGAAAGAAGTGATCTTTGGTTTAATTATGGCAGTTTTTGAATGTGAAGAGATTGATTGAAGCTGATGATTTTGGAAGCGTTGCGTAACGCTGTTTCTGTTCTTGAAAGCGTCAGGATGAATGAAGACAAGACTCCCTGCGCCGGCCGCTAGTGAAGTCTCAGCATCTCCTCGGGTCTCTGTTCAGATGCCGGACGGCTAAACTATGCAAATGCATTCCACCAGTGCAACTAAAGCGCTCTTTGTTGCTTCTCTGCGCCTCCTCCAGAGCTCTTTATCAATTCCCTTGGATGAGGAGCATGTTTCCTACTGTAATGAGATCCTGAGCGAAGCCTGCTGCTGTTTGACGCAAGCGCACACTTCTGGTAGCGTGTTCGTAGGGTGAGGTTTGAGAAAATGACATTTTCAATTGGTAAAATTCATATATAACACATGAGATTCATATTTAATTTTCCCATACATTTGCATTACACAGTTTTGTGACGTGATGTGATGCATATTTCAGACAGTCATACATCACATTTCAAAATAGCACAAGTAAACCGGATGGGTTCAAAAGCACAATAACCATAATAATCAGATACTGAAATAACAGTAGTTCATACTTTTTGTACAGAATAAATGTTGTTGTTTTCATAATTAACATATTTGTACTGATTTTAAGCAGTTTGCTTGAATGCATTTTGAAAATGATTATTTTAATAGATGCAAATAGTTAATAATAATCTGTGCAATCATTTCTTAAGTACTGAAACCAGGCTTGCTTTTTTTATGTATGACTGACAAATATGCATCCCTTTAAGTTTTATTAATTTGTTAATTATGAAATTCATGGAAATTTTATATGCATTTCAAATACATAAATTTAAGCCTAAATATTTAGTTTAATTAGGTGCCTCTCAACTCGGTTTACTTTTTGTGTTGGACATCAGTTGGCAAACCAACACAATAATGTTCTTAAAATCAAATGCTGAAATAATATGATCTTGAACCACCTGACATCATGCAGATTATTAATATGACTAAATGGGGAAATTGACGATTCTGGCTTCTAGGCTCAAATGTCTGTTGAATTTTAATTAAGTTCAATGCTCTCAGCAGCCAGTAATTCACTGCACAAAACACACTGTGATCAGCACAGGTCAAGTCAAGTTAAACAAATCGTTGTGTTACTGATAACATCTTAATATCTTTGTGTAGGCACATTTAGCAGATTAGAAGTGGATGACATATTGCCTATACAGTGGATGTCTATATTTTGCCATTATATAAACAATAATGTAGTTCAGATTTGTTTCAAACTACATTTATTATTATTTATACTGTATGAATCTGTGCTATAATACAGCTTCCAGTATGTATGTGTCATATAACCCATGTCTTATTTGTCTAGTTCGACTACATTTTACATTTAAGTAAGATTAATTTGAGTTGATTAGACACATGACCTTCGACCTATGTGGTGAGTTGAGTTGATCTTCTGTGCTGTCAGAGCTTAGCTGTGTTGACAGCTGTAGTGTCAGTTTTTCATGGACACTTCTCTCTCTTCAGCTTCACTGGACTTTGGTGTTTTGCTAACCTAGCGCTGAAGTAGCTGCTGTACGTAACTGTAGATCAATAGAAGCGTTCAGAGAGTTCTGGGAAAACACATCGACGTTCCAAAGACATGAAGTGCAGAACTTCAGATACTCCTGGAACATGGCTATAATTTCAGCTACTGACACTGCTTACTGCAGATACTGTAACCACCTAGTTAATATACTCTACTGGTCCGAAGGTTTTTATCTGCTATTATTAAGGTCTATTCTGCTCAAAGAAGCTTCATTTATTTGATCAAATATACAGTAAAATTTTACTATTTAAAATAGTTTTCTCTTCTGTTTTCTCTTTAAATATTTGCTAAACTGTAATGCATTTCTGTGATCGTTACTCCAGTCTTCAGTCTCACATGATCCTTTAGAAATCATGCTAATATGCTGATTTCTGCTTAAGAACCATTTCTGATTATCAGTGTATAAAAGTTCAAAAAAACTATTTTTTTTTAAACAGAAGTATTTTGAAACATTTTATTTACTGCCTCTTTTGATCATTTTGAGTACTTGATATATATATATGTAAATAGTAATGTATTGCTTGAAAGATCACGTGACACTGACAGGAGAAATGGTGCGAAAGATGTAGCTGCGCATCACAGAAATAGTTATATAAATGTTTTAACAGATATTCACATAGAAATCAGCACATAGAAATTATAATTCATAATAATATTTCAGATTTTCACAGTATTTTGATCAAAATAAATTAACAGGACTTATATAATCATCAGGCTTTTGTGATTTTGGGCCAAAACTGTCACTAAAATTGCCTTGCTCCGTAAACACAATAGCATTTTTACATGATTTTTACATTTAAATTTACATTTAGTCATTTACACATGAGGACAATGGAAGCAATCAATACAAAGAGCAATGATATGCAAGTGCTTTAATAAGCCTCAGCTGAACGCAATACATGTATCAAGGTTATTTTTTATTATTATATAATAAATAAAAAGAAAACGGAATAGAAAAATAATAGAGCAGGCTTGTGTGAGAGGCCTTTTTTGCTTTTGTTAATTGTTTAATAAATAAAAGAAGAAAATATATAGAATAAAAAAGATTAGAAAAGCTTTGTTACAAGCAGTAAATTAATATACTGAAAGTCTAAATCGGGACCATTTTTTAAAGAATAGAATTTGAATAGAGTGTGAGAGGAGGGTGAAATTCATTTTTAAGTAAAAAACAAAACAATGGATTTTTCATAAAATAGCAATTTTGTGAACATTTGCTGTAATCGAATTGCAACATTCAAATCAACATCACATTGGCAACATTACGTAATTAGAATGTACATGTATCATTCGACTATTAACTCTAACCCTTTGCTAGCAGCAGACAGTCTGTAGGTTTTGCAGGTCCCGCTGGTTTGGTGTCAGACTCATTGACAGTCCCGTGCTAATCTTTCCGCGTGTTGCTTTAGCCCACACATCCAGTCCAAGTGTGTGAAGTGATGTCTGTAGTCATGGCGACAGCATCCTCACAGCAGAGAGCCAGTCGCTCAAACTGATGTGAAGTGATAGCGACCTGAGAGAAAGAAAGCAAAAAATCAGCGTTTCATCTCACAGACGTGTGTTTATGTAAGGTGTAAGCGGGTCAGAGTAAACGTGTCCAAACGCATCGCTCTTCCGCTTGTGAGTCACGCAGCAGCTAGTCGTTGCTTTATGGTGTACGTATTGCGTATATAGGGCAAATGCGGGGGGTGGTGGGTGTTTGCACAGACGAAGACG
Source organism: Enteromius afrohamiltoni (assembly GCA_034779775.1). NCBI lineage: Eukaryota > Metazoa > Chordata > Actinopteri > Cypriniformes > Cyprinidae > Enteromius > Enteromius afrohamiltoni. The sequence goes on from JAUYWG010000057.1 coordinate 19,040,369, forward strand.
ATGTATCATTTGGTTGGAAGCAGATTCATCGTGAAAGCCAGTCGATTGCATTTGTGTACGAGAGTGTGTGTAATTTGAGCATCTGAAGCCAGCAGATGATATCTTCGACATTATAACTTCAAAAGTCATAATTATGAGATGAAAAGTTGTAACTGATATATAGTACTAAGTTATACAAAGTAATGAAAATGATGTAAAAAAAATATAATTATGATTATTCTAACTTGTTATTTTAAGCTTCAAATTGACATCCAAGATTTTTCAAATTCATATGAATTTGTACTAATGACCTACAGTACACCTAACCCCGCCTCTAAACCTACCCAGCACTGGGGTTTAGACAAATAGTACAAGAATGTACAAGTGAGGTTGTATGAATGTGTACAAATTAGCATGAATTAGCCACCAAATTAATAGTGAGACTGTGTTGGCATTACAGTAGTTGATGCGCAATGTTATAAAAGCATGAACTAATGATTCTGCATCTTTTGGGCTGACATAAGAATGAAGTTTGGCTAAACATAGAAGCTGAAAAGTTTATTAATGTAAACATCTAGGTTTAGTAATGAATCAAGAGTAATCCCTTAAATTACTCTAACAATAGCTGATGGAAATTTGTTGTAGCAAGGTTAAAGCTGGGAAAATTCAAACACCCAAAAATAGTGATGTGGTTTGGTGGATGGCAAGTAATGTCAGCATAACAATGATAATGAAAACCATAGAGATGAATATGTCCAAGAGGCATAATGTAGCCCTGTGGAAGACCCTGTCTAAATAGAGCAGTGGGGGATTTAGAATTGCGCATGTACATAGTATTATCCTTATTTCAAATTTTTTTATTATAGTTTTGACTTTTAAAGTCATAATTTTGACCTTGTATCATAATTATGACATAGAAAGTCAGTTTTCTATAGTCAGTTTTATTATAATAATACAAAAAACGTTATTTGAGTATTTCATACACTGATCAGACTAAGATCATTGGTCATTTATTCACTCTCACTGGTTTTGTTTTTTTTTGTGTTTCTGATGGGTGTGATGATAAACGGGTTCAGATGAAGCATCTTGTGTTGCGTATGTTGGTGGAGTCTGAATATTCATGACAAGCTGCTGATGCAGACATAAGATATCAGTTGTTTGGTGTTAGTCGAGTGATGAAAGCGTGTGTTTCAGAGTGAATCAGAGCAATTCTCTAAGATTTAAGAAGAAAACACTATTTATTTTTTCTACTTTAAAATTGTATGTTAAATTGAATGTGTTACTTTCCATTTTGTGGTAAATATTTTTTAAATTTACAAATTCAGATTCCGTAAATGATACATCAATTATTATTTTGTTTTTCATTATTTATGTAGATACTTATAAATGAATCTCTGAGCACAATTTGGAGCACAACTGTGTGTGTGTGTGTGTGTATATATATATATATATATATATATATATATATAAAATAAAAAGGAGAAGTTTGAGTATAAATAT
>JAUYWG010000057.1:19061389-19079032 GCA_034779775.1 Enteromius afrohamiltoni
AGCTCAAAGGCATTTGGTCTCTCTGGCGAGTTCCCATATGTAACGTCGAAGTGATTCGACTGAAAGGGTAACTAATTTTCTTTTAAAAAAAAACCCATTGCCATTATGTATAATGTAATTCCTATGTATTATTGCAAAAAGGTAGCCATTTTTCCTCCAAATGTAAAGATTGTGTAGCATAGCAGGGCATATATACCCTATAATATTAGAATAAGTGTTTTTATAGTTTAAAAATAGTAATTATGAATGTTTTTAATTATCCAGCTTTCATTTTGATAGACATTAAATAATCCATTGGGTTTGGTACCTACCCTGTAACTTTGTTGAACAAGAGGGTAACAATCACCACTTTAATTTACAACCCGCAGATGTCATGCTTACCCTGTAACTACATAGAACAGGAGTATATTTCCCCAGTAATTTTAAAAAGCTTACGTATAGATACATCAAACATACGATTTAATAGAATAGATACCTGTTAAGTTTTTTTTAATTAATCCATTATAAATTATTTATAGGATGTCTGTTACCCCCTTATTACCCAAACATAACCTATTGTTCCCTTATACTTACACATACAATATAAATATGAAACATTCATCGTAACTTTAGTTTACTCGCGCAGTTCTTTGCAGGTTGTATAGTTGGTTGGGATCTCAACCGCGATTAAAATGATAGACCAAAATCTCTATCGGTTGACACATTTTTTACCGGTTATTCGTGTCTACCGGTATATCGCCCACCTTCAGATAGGTGGGTTTCCTTGTTTATTGTGAAGTTTGTGATTTCAATCTCGTCTGAATCCTGTGAGAATCAGAGAAATGACAAAAGCATCTTAAGTAGAGCATTTGACAGTACGACGGACACATTTAATGGCTTTATAATGCGACATCCAGAGGAAAACATTACTGTGAACAGAGCCGGGCTGAACGCAGACATTAACAAAAGACAGGAAATTTGAAATCTCCTAAAAGAGACAGCAGATAATTAAAATGCAAATCGAAGGTGTTTCTTTAGATGTACAGTGTCAAGATGAACATGGCCATGTGAGTGGAGTTTGAGAAAAATAAAGCACTACAGCATTCCCGCTTAAACACGTTTGGAAGACTATTTGCTGACAGACTATTAAAGAGAGAAATGCTTACATAAACATGATGCATTATTAAATACACAACTCTTCAGCCATCAATAATTCCATGTGTTTGTGGGAAAACAGAACCTGTTTTGGTAGATCAAATATATATACATGCATACAGTATTTTCGGTTTCTGGACATGTGTAATACTAATTTCTGTGGAGAAGTAAAAATAAACATTTTAATTAAATCAAATTTATAAATAAAATGCAAATATAATATATCAACCACGGGAATAATAAGGTAATTTAGTTAAAAAAAAAAGTTACATTTTAAATTTAAATAAAATGAACCCAAATGCAGAGACAGAGGGGAATGTGTGTCAGCACATATTCAGACTCACATGTGTTAAAGACTCCTGCTGCAGCAATTGAGCTGTTTTCTCTTTCACTTTGGTTTGTTAGTGATGTGACTGACAGTGTTGTGATCTCTGCTCAGTTTGCAGTCTCTAATGTTTCAGCTTATGGTGATTTTATGAGGCTGTTACACAAAGCACTGCTGTGAAATTGCAGAATAAACCTCTGAATTTGTCACAATTCAAATTTCATTTCAGAAATGGCTCACAACTTGAGATTCTAGGATGAGGATTCTTGGAGATTTTTGCAGACTAAATATTTGAACAAACACGAGACCTTTAAAATTTAATCATGTGAGAGAAAGATCAGAAGTGCAAATGCTCAGAGAAGCCAAACAAACATCTGCATCCCATGTGAATGAATGTGTACTGAACATGCACTCATTTGACACGTGTTCCTGCTCATGGTAATCTAAAGCAAAACATTTTTTGTCTTCAGAAGCTTTCATTATTATTATTATTATAGGGTTACTTTGCTACATTAAATTATTTTTTACAATTTTTTTTACAATTACAATATTTTACAATTAAATGCGGTGTTCCACTGGGCTCGGTGCTGGGTCTAATTTTGTTTTACATTTTTATGTTAATATATATCTTGAAATAAATTCAGAAACATATACTTTTTATTATCACATAACATTTATACATATTGCACATAATGTTACATAACACACATAACAACATTTATCATCACATTTCAAGCTTAGATGTCCTCTGAGCAAGGTTAGGTGATATAAGAGTATATCTATTTTGTTATTGAAATATTAAACAATGCTAATTGTTTTCTTTTTAGTGTTACTGTAGTTACCAACAACAGCACTAGTTCAGTTTCCATTGAGTGCAAAGCTGCTGAGCACAGCATATATTTGTCACATAATTAGTGTTATTGTGTTGTTGTTAATGATCCGGCAGGTCGGCTGTTGTTTGTTGTAATGCTAGTAATCGTTTCTTTGTCTGCTGGAGTTCAGCATCTCGCATCCACATGATGCAGTTCTCTTGACTTTGCTTTTTCGAACACAAACGTGTGCTAAAAATAACACAGTAAGCCCTTGGGATGACTGACTGTTGCCACGTTTGTATTTCCCAGTGAATATCTGGATAAATTATCCTCCTGTTTCTGCTTGAGATGTAAATGAGCGCATTGATGCAGGAGCAAAAACATCAAACCTCAATTAGATTCTAAATGCATGAAAGGGAAGCAGCACCTTTCTGCTCTAATGACTTTTTTGCACTTTAAAGTAAATGGATCAAATGCCGGAGTACGTCCTCAAAGATGCACGGAGCTTCAAAGACACATGACATGGTATTAGTGTGATTTGTATGGAAACAGATCATGGCGGATGATTGATCAAAGGAGCAATTCACCTCAATATCTGTTGAGATTACTCAAGCCAATGCATGCTCTTGCAGTGTAAAACTGCCTGTAGTGGCGTACCGCTGAGTGGAAATAATCAGCATCTGTGTTCCACAGAATGAGTGTAATTCAGAACTGTTCAATGACTGTACAAGCAAAGATACCAAAGCTTGACATTTATTTGTTCTTCACAGGTGGCATGGTCAATTTAACAGCTACTTGCTTACTAGAAAGGATCCATGTGGAATAGATTTTTACATCTAACAGTAAACAAGCTGGAGAATGGCTGCATTATTACTGTATTTTTTATATTTTATTATATTTGATAACAAAAAAAATTGTGTTTTACATTTTAAAACTTTTAATTGTTTGTTTACATTATTTTTGTCTTCTTCTTCTTTCTATTATTATTTTATTTTAATACATTTGTTGAAATATTTATTTCTTTTTTTAATATTCATTATATTCAATTAATATTAATATTTAATACATGGAATGAGCAGTTGGAGAATGCAGTTTTAAATGATTTATTATTGTTGTTTTTTAATTATTATTTTGCTTTTTTATTTAATTTTTTAATTATCATTTTCATATATTATTAATTTTATTATTGTTATTTTATCCAGAATTATCCAATGATCACTGTGATGCGATCCCTCCAGCATCTTCACTGCAGTTTTTACACTCAGTGTTATTGAACAGCTGTGATCTACACACACACACACAGTACTTCATTCTGACATCAGTGGTCTGTCTGAGCAAACACAACCATCAGTTCACATGCAGTTACTTAAAGAGCTCTTGGCCGTAAAAGACGAATGATCTGAAGTGTCAAAGGTGCTCAACATTCCTTGAGCTTTTACCGTCTCTCTCAGGCTTTTTCCACACATAAATGCAATGACATTCATAAAACAACATTCTGAATAAGGCGATATTGAACGCATGCTGTGATGTAAGTGATAAATGATAAATAAAAAAAAAAGGCATTTATTTCTCCATAATATGGATCATAGAGCTCAGCGGCATCGCTCTGCTCTTGTATTTTTATTTAATTTCAATTAATTTAATTGTATTTTAATGCCATTCAGTAATGTGCAGCTGATACACAAGCAAAAATTAATCACAGCCACAAATCAGAGCATGCACGTGAAGAAGCTTTAAACATATGAAGGAGATAATTATTAATCACTCTTTTTTTATTCGGTGTTAAATCAGAGTGTGCACGATCATTGTTTAGTCATTGACCAGATTGTTAGATGTTAGTCGACTAGGTAGTCGTCAGAGTGAAGTACGCTAGATAGAGCTCAAACCCAAAGGCAGCTGAGTCATTCGTCTCAAGGACATCTGTGTTTATTTGATTAGCAGTGCTTGAGTGCCGAGCGAGGGCTGATTGTGATGCTCTTGTCTGTTCTCTTCACAGCGCCTCCTACGGTCCGGATCGTGCACTCGGGTCACGCATGTAACGTGGAGGAGGAGCGTTATTCTGAGAGGGTTTACACCATCCGAGAGGGAGAGATGCTCGAGCTCACCTGCCTGGTCACCGGACATCCACGGCCACAAGTGAGAAACCAACCAAATATACTGTCGAAATATGTGTCAGATTGCAATTTATGTGTGAAGGAAATGTCTCTAGGATTTAGGGTGGCCAGAGTTTTACACAATCTCACTTTAATAATAGTGCAGATAACGCAGGTTCTATTTGACTCTATGACTCACCTGTAGTTTAAAGGGACAGTTTACCTAAAAATGACAATTTTGGCATCCTCAAATTGTTTCAAACCTATATGACAAAAGAAATCGCCTCAATAATAAACGTTATTGTCAGCATAAATGTCTATACATTAATATTATCAATATTTATAAACATAAATATTTTCAATATATATGCTGTATGTGTCACAATCTCGTGCTGTAAGGAGAACGCAGGAATCGCGGAGTGTACAAACGAGAGTCTTTTAATTATCAACTCAGGAAAACAGGATACAATGTTGACATGAAGACACATAAACATATAAAGGACCGACAAGGGAGACTCGGGAATACAGGGTAAATATACAGGTGGAAATCATGGTAGAACTGAAAACACCTAGGGCACACAGCTGGGAACACATTAACACAATTAACTAATTGGGGACAGGAACAACCAAATATGGGCATGCACATGAGGCAAGGGCACACAAGACTGGAACGGAATCCGTGAGGAACTGGAATGGCTCTCCTGAACGGAAACTGCAGTCTCCGGCTCCGGCTCGCCACTGCTGTTTTTGGTCGGTCTTCCTGTCACAACCTCGTGCCATAAGGAGAACGCAGGACTCGCAGAGTGTACAAACGAGAGTCTTTTAATGATCAACTCAGGAAAACAGGAAACAACGTGGACATGAAGACATATAAACATATTAAGGACCAACCAGGGAGACTTGGGAACACAGGGTAAATATATACATGGAAATCATGGGAGAATTGAAAACACCTGGGGAACACAGATGGGAACAAATGAACACAATCAGGGACAGGAACAACCAAATTTGGGAATACACATGGGGCAAGGGCACACAAGACAGTGAGTGTGTAGATTTATACATAATAAATAATAGTACACATATTATATAAACAAAAACTTTTATTTTGGATGTGATTAATCACGATTAATCATTTGTAAGCACTAAAAGCTACAAAGCTCTCTAGTTAATTAGTTCATATTGACTAATATGCATGAATAAATAAATCAAACACTTTCATAAAATCTAGCAATGGAAATTCATGATTATGCAAGGGGGTGCAGTTTTAAGTTGTATTTCATAGTATTTGCACTGCATGTATTGCAGCTGAAATGATTCCTGATCATCATGGATGACAGAAATCAGACTCTAAACGTGTCTAAAGTTCAACATGCTGTCATCTCTGGAGTGAGGGAATATGATGAATTTATGAATGTGTGTGTTCTTCTGTAATCCGCTCGACTCACATACAGTATTTCCCAGCTGAATATGAGCGCACAACCAACCGGATAAACGCTGCTAACCCAGAATAAATCCATTCGTGGAGCCAGATCAAGTGGAAGAGCTTTTTTTGGCTCGGTTGACAGATCTGATGCGATGTTGGACAGACGAAGGAACATTATTCTGCTGCATTCCAATATTCAGACTTAACATTACTGGAATTCTAGAATTATAGAAGAGTTATTTTAAAAGCCAGGATATTTTTTTATGATTAGTGTTGCAGCTCAAAGTCACTTTTGCTGCAGCTTTTTGAAATGTTACAATACCATATTTATGCAAATCTATTGTGTTTAAAGGACATATATCATCATGGATCATTTTTGGAACCCTAAAATTATTATTGTTTTAGTTTATTTTTTGTCTTTTTTTTTTTTTTGCACACAGATAAAAGTGCAAATTAGGTTTTTTTTAAATTAATTCTGATATTCATATTCCTAATTAATTCCTAAATTATTGGAATTCATATAATTCTGAATTCCAATAATTTTGAGCACTAAGTCCCAACTTATAACTAGTTTTGCTTTAAAAACAAACCATGCATTTGGGCACCTGATTGAATTGATTTCAATTTGAATTCAATTTGATTTTGGTCTTTCATTCCACATTTGCAAAGACATGTTAAATTAAACAAAAAATAAAGTTGGATGCAAAAGTTTTACACAACAATCTTAACATATACAATTAAATTCAAAGGTCTATGTAGGTTTATGTTGATAGCTAGAGAATTGTATATGCCATTAATATTTACATATATGATTAAGTTATTTTTGGCCAACTGGCAAATAAATGATCCAGCATTTCCTCCTGGCTCGTCTGTCTGTGAAATGTGCAGTGATTCAAAAGCTCATTCAGTATTTAGACTCAAAATCTGTGTTATGTCTCAGTTCCTGAAATGCTGGCAGCAGGTTTTATTTCTCTCTGAGCGAGCGCCAGAAGCGAGATGAGATTGGCTCTGGTGGCTGTGACAGAGTCTCAACGATGACTGAACCATTTGATTTTAAGAGGTCTTTGATCCAGATTTAAAACATGAAATGACAAACATCTGTCAAATCATGTATTAAACCGTTGCTCTTCAGCCAAAAAGTGTTTAAGAGGTCAAATCTTGGACCGATTATTCCCCCATGTCCACTGATAATGAGAGCAAAGTGTTTGTTTGTTTATATTTTATTTTATTTTTTATTTTTTTTGATGACTTTTACACTGTCTTTTTTTGTAAATAAAAAAAAAATATTTAAAATAAAATTGCAACAGTTAAGTTTTGGAAACTATGTGTCGTAGAATACATATTACTTTTAAAGCATGTTTTATCATTTCAGTTTTACTTTTTTTTTTTTTTTACTTTTTTTACTTTTAATAATTTTGTGATTGTGACGAGGGACCAGACTGTGTTGGATCCATTTGCAGCTTTTTTCAAGGAGAGTCGTGCACGCAGAATCAACAATGGCAAACAGAGCAACTTCCAATTTCGTGATCAGAGTCGGGGCAGGCAGCAAACGTTCAACAGAGATAAATAATCCAAGATCAGGGCAGGCAGAAAACATACAGTAGTAGTAAAAAGACAAACACTAAGACAAAAACAGGGAAAAAACACTTGGAATTGATCAGCGTGGCAAATCAAGACTTCGTGTCAAGCCCAGTCCGGGACTCGTTAAGATAGAGACAGTGGGAGTGGGCAAGGACCCGGTAAAGGTCATGGGGCGGAGTCCAAAAGGCCGGTTAGAATTTCGGCGAGAGCTCCCTCTGGTGGGGCGGAGGAGGCGATCCGGAAGCCTCCGACATGAAAGAGCTTATGATAGAGCTTATGACAGAGCTTACGACAGGGCTGTCCCAGGCGAAGGTCCTGGCCAATACAGTAATGCTCAAGCAACAAAACTAAATCAGCTTTTTTGTTGTTGCTGTTTTATCAGGGTACTAAAATTACAAAAAATATAAAATTGCAAAAGCAAAGCAAAAATTGTGGATCACTAACGACACTGTTTTTATTTTAGTTTATTATTTTAGTTTATTTTATTGGATTACAAAAGTTATAGAAAAATTCTAAGTTGTAGAAGTTGAGTTCTAGGGTAAAAAATATTAGATTACATAAAATTATTATTTTTTTTATTTAAATTTTACTTCAAGTTTTAATAATTTTCTATAAAACATTTCTGCTAAAATATAGAGAATATCAAACAAAATATTGAGCTGTCATGTTTTTATGTCTAACATTAACAGTAATAGTCACGTTGCAGAGAAGATAAATGTTTCTGTTTTGAACAGTACATCTGATGATTCGGGTGTTTGGGTCGCTTCTCTTTTACAGAAGTCTCTATTAATTAATTAGTGTTTTATTTAGGGTCAGCAGCAGGTAGTTTTGCAGTATTCTCAACTGGATAAATGAAATTTGATTTGAGGGTGTCCTGGGAATTGACTCTGCCCATTCACCCTAATTAATATTCAATTCCCCTTTTAGCAATGTACAGCTTATTTTTTATTAATTTGCAGGTATTGATCCGATATTTCAGATGAAGCGGTGAAGCTTTGTTGAGTCAGTGTGATGCTCCGACACTTCATTAAAATATGAAAATGATATCGCAGGCAGATCAAAGACTCCTGGAGTCTTCTTTGAAATCAGATTATTAAGATGCAAGATGTCTGATCTGGTCCAGAGCCGTGTTGAGGTTTGATTCAGATCTACAGCTTTACTACAGTCATTTATTCTGTACTTTATGTGTTTGAATACTGTATGAGCAGCTCAGCCATAACACATGTCAGAGATGTTATCATACTGTATTTCACAGAGACTTATGATGAGACAAGAGGATGAAAGCAGGATCGTTCATTTGCTAAAAATGACAAATATTGAAAATTAAATATCAATGGCAGCTATATATATATATATAAATAAATAAAAAATAAAATTGTTATTTAATTATTAGATCATAAATAAAATTGCTTATGGGTTTCTTTTTATTTCTGCACACTTTGAAAAAACGGCGACATGCATATTTCATTTTATTTATCCTCTGAAAAACATTTTAAAGTATGCGTTGATAAATGAACGTTAATCTTTCATGATTTAAAAAAAAAGAAAGAAAATAAAACAGCAACATGATTCATACTGTGATCATAGTATTTATTTAATAACATTTAGTTTTTAATTATTTTATCTTATTCAAATCATATTTACAAATGCGTCAATTGTGCTAAATATATTTTTGTGATTTTCTGCAGCTCTGGCTGCAGTTCTGTGTGTTCTCATTCTGATCACATACTCCTGCACTGCGGTTTTATGTTCTACATATTTTCCTATAGACTCTCAGTAAATGTTCTAGTGTATGTGAAGCTGATATCAGCGGTAGTGAGTCTGACCACTGAGCTCTGATGTCTGTTCTCTGCTGGCCGCAAACCGCTTTTAGACACATCTCCTGCAGAAGCGCCGTGATGCAAACAAGCAATTAGGAGGTAAAGTGTGGTGTTTGGAGAGCAGTAATTTCAGCGGTTCATGAGAGAGATTTACTCGGTATGCGTGTGATAGCAGAATCAAGCCGATCGCAAACTGCATCTCAATTAGAGCCTTGGGCAGATCCAGCATCTATTTCACTTGACGTCACGACCCTTCGTCCTCACTAGACACAGTTCCTTCTCTAAAGACACTCACTGTGTTATTGATTGAGACACCTGTTACACACATTATTGTTACAATCATTAAAATGCCATCAGAATGAGAAACCTATCCTAGTTTTGCCCTTTTGTTACTTAAAAGAAGATCAAATTTAAAATGCTTCCTTATTCTTTTATATATTTTGATATACCATAAGAATAAACATGTTGTTGATTTTTCACATACATATTGTGTTGCACTTAATAACAATGTGACAATATTTTAACCACATTTGACAATTTATTCTCCAAAAACGTATTTAAAAAAGACACTTTACTTATATTTAATGTGCTTTCTATGGACATAATATCACTTTTTTTGATGCAGACATCTTAACATGCTGAAAATTCTGTTGTGCATCACAGCAATACAGTTTAACAATGTTCAGCTATTTTAAATTGTAATAATATTTTACAATATTTTTGTTCAATTTAATGCAGACTTGATCAGTGAAACTTTTTCAAGAGCATGAAAAAATACCTATATCTATATCTTAATTGTTTACAATTATTTTGTGTATGCACTGATTACTAATGATATATACTGTATTATCTTGTTTCAATGGATTGGCTATTATTTCTATTATGTTTGGAGTCAAAATTACATGATTCACCTTTAACTGCAAACCAGCAATGTAGTTTATATTGATTCCGTGAAGCATCAGAAACTGAAAGGGCCTGTATAACTGTGAATATATGAGGATGCTGAATCTGCTGAGGCGGCAGGACAGATATTCTCTGTGTGTGTTTTAATGGGGATGAAGGGACAACGCAATGAACTTATTAAACTCCCTCAGTACCTGACTGAAAGTTTCAGCTTTTATTATGTGAAAAATACTTACTGGCCTGTTCATTTTCTAATTTTCTCTCAGTGGTTTGACAAGCACCTGTATATATTTCAGAAATATGAGGTAGGGTTTTTTTAGCTTCCTTCAGCTGGGTTTCCAGCAAAAGCTTGTCTTTGTTGAATCTTCTCACAGACTCGATTCATATTCACAGCAACACCTCAGTTTGAAATGACTGTCAGATTAATCACAAAGCACAGACAGCGAGGATTTAGAGTCTGTCTGTCCTCTCCAGCTCTGGCTTTCACACAGAAATACAACGCTGTGTGTTAAATACTCAAACACATGTGGCTTCGGAGATCACATGGAGGCTCCCTGTGTTTAATTATCATAGAAACATTTTTTTATCATTATCATAGAAACAGCTGTTTTTTATGTGAATATCTTTTACCGAAACTGTAATTTATTTATCTACTGCACAGTTGAATTTTTAGCATCATTACTCCAGTCTTCAGGTTGAAAACGTCTAGGTTACGAAGGTAACCCTCAGGAGGGAATGGAGATGTTACAAGTGGGAACTTGCATGAGAGATCAATCACCTCCAAGCCTTATTAAAAAGGACAATGAAAATTAGTGTGCACTGATTGCATCCAGCTGCATCTGATCACAGCGTGAGTATAAGAGAGAGCTGATGCAGTGCACCTTCAGGTTTTCACTGAGGAGCCAAGCCAGACCCCGGCGTTAGCGTGACACAGGGTTGTGGCAAGGGGATGTAACTTCTTAGTTCCCTCCTTCAGGGAACGAGGGTTACCTTTGTAACCTAGACGTTCAGTCGAGTCACTCCAATGTTACATATGGGAACAGACCCGTGGAAAAGACCACAACCCTGAGGCCGCATTACGCACAGACCCTCGTGCCAACAGATGGATGGGATATGAAATGTAACCTTCCCAACCTTCCCTGAGAGCCAATTGGGGGCCCCAAAGGGATGCCAGTTGTTACTGAAGCAGGAGTTGTGGTGCTGGAGCACATGGGATTTTAAGAAATTCAATATATCAACGGTTCATGGATGTATGAAGGGAAACACGTCCTTCTGGCTAACCGTGGAATATTGAGATTTGTAGCCACAACCTACTGGACAAAGGAGACCCATCTATTCCTGACTGCGGGGCAGGAGGACTCAGGTTTGCCGGAGGGAACAATCTGAGGAATGGCGCCCAGATCCCATGGGATTGGCACATATGAGCTCACACGCTTTTGGATGACTGATCCAGCCATGTGGGGGATGCTCCGTGTACATGCACTGCGACAGCGCGATCAACCTGGGGGACCGCCGTGCAGCCCTTGGCTGCCCTGCCATGCCTTGGTCTGCTTGTGAAATTCCGAGAACTGCTGGGCTCAATCCTTGACAGTGTCGCTGAATAGGCCGACCTGGGAGATGGGAGGGTCGAGAAAGTGTACTTTGTCACCGGCTGCCATCTGAGCCAGGTTCAGCCCTAGGTGACCGCACTGTGGACATCACCTGCCCAAGGGATTGCGTTGTGACTTCTGTCACCCTTTCTTTGTTGAGGGTGGGGTCGGTCGTGGTGCGAGTTTCCTGCATAAGCCCTTGATCAGGACCACCCTCGTGCTGCTCGTGGCATGCAGGGGTAAGCTCGGCCTGCGAAGACAGACGTGAACTTTGGAAGGAACAGGCGATCGACCCAGCCATGTGGCAACTTTTTTGTTTTGCTTGTCTCTTCAGGACTTGAAGGTGCAGCTCCAAAGTGAAAGTCTGAAGGTGTACTGCATCAGCTCTTTCTTATACTCACACTGTGATCAGATGCAGCTGGATGCAATCAATGCACACCCATTTTCATTGGCATTTTTAATGGCTTGGATTGGTGATTGGTCTCTCATGCGAGTTCACATATGTAACATCATTTTCTGACATTTTTGTGGAAACTGTGATACATAATATTTTTCAGGATTCACAGATGAATTTAAAGTTCAAGAGAGCAGCATTTATTTAAAATAGATATTTTTGTAACATTGTAAATACATATACTGACACTTTTGATCAACTCTATGTAAGTATTAACATCTCTCAAAAAATGAATCTGACATAACATACACTGAAAAGCAATATACATTTTTTCATAAATACTTTGTACTAAATTACAAACAATTACAAAGAAATAGAAAGTAACGCATTGAATTAAACGTAAAATTTTAAAGTAATTCTGCAAAAACATAAGTATCATAAATCTGAATCTATAGCCACAGTGCCAGTTTTTATTACTTGGCTCCAGGCTAAAACAGTCTGAAATATTGTGTATCAGTTCACATTAAGATGATCTTATTGCCCCCATAAATGCTTGTCCTCTGTTTAGTGTTTCAAACCAAGATCACTTATCGATTTTATAGAATAAGATACTTGATATATGAATTGCAGTCAATGCTTTGCTTACAAGGTGCCTGAATTTAAACAGTGGCTATAAACAAATAGCCTAATGTTAAATGTATGGCATAGGGTGGCCTGAATCATGCAGACTGACTTAAACAGTTCCTCCCTCCCCATGTCTTGACTTTCCCAAGATCCCTTGACTGGGATGCTCAATCCTCATCAGATCCTCCCCTCGGTTCTAAAGGAACACGGCAGTTAATCTCTGTCTCGACTGGGGCACGATGCTGAAATAAAGCGAATGGCAGTGTGTGGTATCACCTTGTCACTCCGCAGAACACGTGGTTCTTTAGCACGCTAGCTAAACTGACACTGGCATTGTTGAGATGAAATGGAAAGGAGGGGCTCCCAGAGGACTTGTTCTGGCATCTGTTTGACAAACAAGTGACTGTGGCATAGTGCCACACAGCATCTTTACACACACGGCTGTAGAAAAATGCCAATTTAACTGAAAATGTGGCATGTGTTCATCATGAGCTGGCTGCATTTAAAAAACACTGGAACCAAATGTTTTTCCAAGACATTCCATTAATAAGTTTCTCACAAAAGGTTGTTGCTTTTGATAGCCAACTGTGTTGCAGATAGTTGAGAACACTTGTGACTAAAGCAAAAAAGCATGTAAAGTGTAAACAGCAAGTTTAATTTGCAGCATGATTCATTGTTTTTAAGGTCAGATCGTTGCAGTGTAGTGTTTGTTGGTGCATCTGCATTTATTTTAGACCTGCGCTCCAGATTTCTGCAGACTAACAAGCTTTGACTTTGACAAACTTTTGATGCTCGGGCTGATGGTACGGCTTGTTTAGGTGGTTTATAGTCACAAGCTGTCTGGTCGTATAAAGTAATGTGCAAAATAGCAAGACACTACAGGAGAATAGTTAAAATATTTTAACTAATAGGTTTCTCAGTACTTTCTCTAAATAAATAAACAACGTACAATAAGAAAATGTTGTAAGTTTTGAAGTTTTGAAAAACAAATTGTCTAAAATGTTGTGTTAAATTACCTAATGAAATATGCACTAATTTGCTTTTAGATTTACAGAACAGAATTAAAAACAAAAAATAAAAATTTAATTCTTGTTTTTATCAATCCATAAATCAGAAAATACCATGGGCAGACAGAGAAAAACTTTTTTGCAATTTTTAGTAGGGAAATGTTAAATCTGTATTGAGTCTATATGCACAAATAGCTCAAGTGTAATAATCAAACATTTAAATGTGTTTTTTTTTTTTTTTTTTGCTTGTATATTTTTTTTATTTCCGATAGTTTGTAAATTGGTGTAAAGTCCTTGTTTCTTTTTTTCCGGAGGTGATTCTGCATTTCTGTTTTTATCACTTAATGAATTAGAAAATGAGGTCAGAAAAATCTATATATATTTTTTATAAATTTTTTATAAATTATTATTTTTAAAAAATTATGTCAAACTATGTATATTTTGAATAACCCCCTCACTAAAAACCTTTAGAATATAAAGATCAATAAGCTGTAAGTTCTGGTGTATGTAAGTGCTGCTGAAGTTGAGGAAAAACTTTTAAAGTTATATACTGTCATGTTATGGAACCATAATTGAGCACATAGAAAAGCAATGATTTTGCTATAGTGCCTTGTCTTTTGTGGTGTTTGTTCAGCAAGCTTAGATTTTCAGTCTGTTTCTGAAAGGCCATTTCATTGCTATTTACTTTTACATTTCCATTTTATTACTATTGCGCCTTCATAGGTCTAGATTATTCACAAGCCTCAGACCTGCATTTGTTGCTTCTGCACTTGTTCATGCAACAATAACATGCATATATTCCGTCCATGCTCCATTAGGCTCTAAAAGGTATGTAATGTGTAAAATGGTATGATTAGAGATTGAAATTATTTATTTTTTTCTCATGCAGATTCGATGGACCAAAACAGCAGGCAGCGTGTCGGATCGATTCCAGGACTCCAGCGTATTCAATGAAACACTTCACATCGCGAAGATCCAGAGACATCAAGGCGGACGCTATTACTGCAAGGCTGAGAACGGATTGGGTTCACCAGCCATCAAGTCCATCAGGGTGGATGTCTACTGTGAGTTTAGCTTAGATGTTTCGTCTTAAAGACCTGTAGTGAAATAAAACCTTTAAAAAAAGGTCAGACTTTTCAGACTTTTTTTTTTTCATTTCATTTCAGACTTTTTTTTTAAGAATCGCAAGTTCCCTGTCTGTCAGTCACTATGAGTTATGTCATGACGACAGACTGGGGTTCTTACTTGGGAGCCCTGATTCGCTCTGATAAGAGAATGCGCCAATGAGAATTGGCTTGTGGAATTTGTATCCTAAACCACTCCCCGCCAAGCAGGTATAAATAGGTAGCAGGTGCAAACACTGAACAGATGTTGCTTAGGAGCCGAGAGCTGCATGGTTGCTGTTTCTGGATTTGTGCTGAATACGGAGAAAGGAAGCAGAGGCTTTTCGGTGTGGCGAGACAAAGCGATCAGTGGGCGTTTCACAAAATATCAGTTTCTAAACACTTTTTAAAGATGTCGTTCTGACCGTGTCCTCTTGGGTGTGGTCACTATCTGTCCTCCAATGACAGCCACAAGTGCTGCCTTCAGTGTCTGGGCATCTGGCACGCTGAAGATGCTCATTGCGAGTCCATGCCCCTGTCAGTCTTGCGATCTCACCTCTCTCTCCTCCAGGAGACTGTAGGCGAACCGGCAGGCCCAAGGCAGGGAATCTGCGGCGAGGGCCGGTGATGATCTGAGGGTTACATTGAGAGCGTCCCTCCAGGTACACCCTCACGGGCCTCTCACCCCTCCTGCAGTGACTGTCCCGCTCAGTTCGCCGGTGATTTGTCCTAGCTGTCTGTGGGTGGTCCTCACATTTCATTCGGTGGACCGTCAGAGGATCAAATTTTGATCACAGCATCGGGGGATGGTTTCTCATCTGGCGAGGATGAGGACTCGGTGGGGCTGCCACCTTTGGGTCTGACTCAGACATGATAGCCATGCTTGCCAGGGCAGCCGCGAGTATCAGGCTGGAGGTGTCCAGCCGGATACTCGGAAGGTTATGTGGACATTCCAAAGGTTGAACGAACAGTCACGGTGCATTTGTGCCCGCAGAGCGCCACTACCTGGAAGAATCATCCGCATCTCCCTACCAGACCCTGTAGAGCTACGGCAGCTCTCTCTGCTAAAGCCTACAGTGCCTCTGGGCAGGCTGCTTCAGCCTTGCATGCCATGGCGATCCTGCAGGTCCATCAAGCCGAGGCACTGAAGGAGTTGCACGAGGGTGGCTCCAACCTGAGGTTGATGCAGGAGCTGCACTCGACAACCGACTTTGCTCTCTGGGTGACGAAGGTCATGGCGCGGCCCATCGGTAAGGCGATTGTCTGCAATCGTGGCTCAGGAGCGCTATTTATGGCTCAACCTGGCTGAAATGAAGGACTCAGAGAAAGTTTTCTTTCTCGTCGTCCTGATCTCCCAGGATGGGTTATTCGACAACACAGTCGAGAACTTCGCACAGCAGTTCTCGGCAGTGCAGAAGCAGACCGAGGCTATTCAGCATATTCTGCCCTGGCGTGGCCCTGTCCTAAGTCCTTGAAGAAGATGACGAAGCGGCCCTGAGACGGGCGGCCCGGAGAGGCGAGAGACTGGGTGGAGAGTCCTTGGTTTACTTTTCTTTTTGTTCCGCCACAGACTTAAGGGCCTGTGGTACCCAAAAGGTTAAAGACAAAGCAGTCCCCTTTCCCTCTGGGACTAGGTGTTTGTGGACTTATGCTGCGCAGTCCATGGCTGTCTCACTGTCACTCTGGGGCAGTGGTACTGTGATGAATCAGGACGCAAATCCTTCTGTTCCATCCAGATTCACTGATGATTCCAATGGTCCCATATTTGATGAGACTGAAAGCATAGGCTGCGCTCCCCAGTCCGTCACAGTGGCTCATCAGGACGATCTGGCTCAGCTACGCGATTCAGTTTGCCCAGCGGCCTCCTGGGTTCAGTGGCGTACAAAAGCCTACGGTGGCAGTCCGAGACTCTCCTGTCTTGCGCAAGGAGATTGCTGTCCTCCTGGCAAAGGATGCAATTAAGCCGGTCCAAGATGAAATCAAGATGCAGGTGGGGTTTTATAGCCCCTACTTCATCCAATCTTGGATCTGCGAACTGGGCCCAACACAAGCTTCCGTTCAGATTGTTGACGCAGAGATGCATTTCCAAATGCGTTCAGCCCCAAGATTAGTTAACAGGGGTCGACCTAAAGGACAAGTACTTTCATGTCTCGATTCTCCCTCGACATATGCCGCACATCTGCTGGTGTTGGTTCACTGTGTATTCTGAGGTCCAATGTCAACGCAGCTGTATACCAGGATGAGCACTTTTTTTTTTAGAGCACTTTATGCTTCCAGCTGCTGACCAAGAGGACTTGGCACCTGCACACAGTCCCAAAGCTACCAATACCTGGTTTAAGGACAATGGTATCCCTGTTCTTAATTGGCCAGCAAAACTCATCTGACCTTAATTATAAATATTGTGAAGAGGATGATGCGATATGCCAGACCCAACAGTGCAGAAGAGTTGAAGGCCAAAATCAGAGCTACTTGGGCTCTCATAACACCTGAGCAGTGCCACAGACTGATCAACTCCATGCCACGCCACATTGCTGCAGTAATTCAGGCAAAAGGAACCCCAACTTGAGTGCTGTACATGCTCATACTTTTCATTTTCATACTTTTCAGTTGGCCAAGATTTCCACTCTTTGTACTGGTCTTAAGAAATATTCTAATTATCTGAGATACTGAATTTGAGGTTTTCATTAGTTGTAAGTTATAATCATCAAAATGAAAATAAATAAACACTTGCAATATATCAGTCTATGTGGAATCAATGTATATATTATACAAGTTTCACTTATTGAATGGAATTAGTGAAATCATCACCTGTGTGTACATATATATATATAT
>JAUYWG010000057.1:19079132-19104384 GCA_034779775.1 Enteromius afrohamiltoni
TGAGGAGCGTCATTTTGCGGAGGCTTGTAAACAGTTCCTGTCTGTTGGACGTAAGTGGGGGCAAGACGACAACCATCGTGACTGTCAGTGCACGCAACATGGTTGCCGCAATTTGTCTTACACGCTATAAACACATGAACTGTGATGCTCACATGCTGCAGAGAAGTGTCATAGTCTTGCTGACAGCGCTGTTGTGAATACTTTGGTCAAGGCAGCGCAGGAGCGGCAGTGTCTCGCGCAATAGTTTCGGTTCAGCTAACAAAGGCTGCCAGTGTGTTGAAAGCATAATTGCAGCGCGCTGCTTATGCGATCAGTGTAATATCAGTGTAATACACAAATATCATGGTATGTTTCAGTTTGATTTAAGTGTAATACACAAATATCATGGTATGTTTCAGTTTGATTTAAACCACCATTATTTTGCTGTGTTAATAAACCGACATATTATGAGAATTATGTATCTGTGTCCTGTAATTTATCTTTTGGTATGCATTTCAGAAAAAAAAAATGGTTAGGATTCAGGTGTCGTGTTTTTTTTTTCTGAAATGCATACCAAAAGATAAATTACAGGACACAGATATATATATATATATATACTGTATATACAGTGATGTCAATAAGATAAGTATTTGCTCACTCTGTGATTTTGCAAGTTCTCTTACTTAGAAATCATGGAGGGGTCTACAATTTTCAGCATAGGTGCGTTTCCACTGTGAGAGACAGAATCTAAAAAGAAAAATCTGGAAATCTTAATGTATGATTTTTTTAACAATTTATTTGGGAATTACTGTGTCAAATATGTATTTGATCAATTGAGTAAAAAAAATACAAATATTTGGTACAGAAGCCTTTGTTAACAATTACAGAGGTCAAACAGTTCCTGTAGTTCACCAGGTTTGCACACACTGCAGGAGGGATTTTGCCCCACTCCTCCATACAAATCTTCTCTAGATCGGTCAGGTTTCGGGGCTGTTGCTGAGCAACACAGAGTTTCAGCTTTTCAATTGGATTTAGGTCTGGAGACTGGTTAGGCCACTCCAGAATCTTGATATGCTTCTTACGGAGCCACTCGTTGGTTTTCCTGTCTGTGTGCTTTAGGTCATTGTCATGTTGGAAGACCCTGCCATGACCCATCTTTAATGATCTGACTGAGGGAAGGAGGTTTGTCCCCAATGTGTCACAAATAAATGTCCCCGTTCGTCCTCTCCTTAATAGAGTGCAGTCATCCTGTCCCCTGTGCAGAAAAAAACCCCCAGAGCATAATGCTTCCAACCCCATGCTTCATTGTAGGTATGGTATTATTGGGATGACAGCTCTGAATCGTGTGTGAAATCAGCCAATGATGACTTGGGACGTCATAGGCGGGTGACGTCACTGGCCAGGAAGCATATAAGCGTGTGGAAAACACCGGCCAGAGAGCTCCTGTCAAGAAGCGGAGCGCCAGCAGGGGATGCCAAAAAATGTGGTTTCGAGACGCAGCGTCTCGTTCCTTCATGGAACAGGTTTATAAACATAACCCGAGACGTTCCTTTTCACTCGTGATCGCTCCGTGACCAGTGAGGGATGCATCCGTCGCTAGCGATATGCGGCGAGCAGGATCTCCCAGCACTGGGCCCTGATACAAGAACGAAGGTTTCCTCCACATATCTAAGGCACATATGGCTCGGCATGACTCATTGATCATGCGAAGGGGATCCCCTCAGGGATATGCCTTTGTTCCTGAGCCACCACTGTAGGGGTCACATACATATAAGCAGGCCAATAGGTATGACATTGGACGCAGCTGCCATCAGACCCAGCAGCTTTTGAAACAGCTTGACAGCGAGTGACCTGCCTTCTTTTACTATCGCCACAGCGTTGAGGATCGATACTACTCGAGCAGGTATCATATGAGCCCGCATCTTGGTCGAGTCCCACACCACGCCGAGATAAGTGGTTTTCTGAGCTGGAGAAAGTACACTTTTCTTGGCGTTAAGTCTCAACCCCAATTGTTTCAGGTGAGCGAGAACGACATCTCGATGTCTGCTCGCTTCTTCTGGCGATCGTGCTTTTATTAGCCAGTCGTCAATATAATTTAATATGCGGATGCCCTGGAGTCGCAGTGGAGCCAGCGCTGCATCCACACATTACGTAAACGTACGGGATGAGAGTGCAAGGCCGAAGGGTAGTACCCAATATTGGTATGCTTTGCCCCAAAAAGCAAACTTCAGGAACTTCCTGTGTGAAGTATGGATCGATACATGAAAGTACGCAATCTTTCAGATCTATTGTGACGAACCAGTCCTCTGACCAGATTCGTGCTACAACTTGCTTCACAATGAGCATTCTGAACTTCAGCTTCATGACTGACATCTAAGATGGGCCTCAGCCCCCCATCCTTCTTTGGAACTATGAAGTAGTGGCTGTAGAACCCGCACTCGATCTAGTGAGAAGGAACCATCTCGATGGCCTCCTTCATCAAAAGAGTTTCGACTTCTTGTTTCATCACCAGAGCCTGCTCTGATCAAACTATAGTGTGATTGGCGCCCGCAATTTGTGGCAGAGCACGTCCAAACTGGATTCTGTATCCGTTTTCTACAGTACGCAGGACCCATCGAGACATTTGGCAGTAGTCCATGCTGACTTCCTATTCCCTGCGGGGCCTTCTTTCTCTCTTGGATTGGTCTCGTAGACGCAGCTCGAGTTCCTGAAAAAGAACTATATATTAGTGTTAAGAATAATGAAGATTCATGAAAACAATTAAAAGTAAGATTTCCAGTGACAAATTACATTACTGAGAGTTTGGGCATAAATGTGTTGAATTGTCATGTAAAATTATTTCATAATGAAATGTAAACAATCATGAAGTGACTTTTTTTTTACTCAAAACATAATGTTTAAGTTTTGCTTTTTGATTTTTGAGGTCTGACATGTCAAACGAGTATCCTAGCATCTCTCCAGAACATTATCTAGAACTCAACAGAACCTCCAACCAGTATTCAGAATCGGAGAGGAGCGTTTGATCAGCTCAGTGTTTCTGTAATGCTGGTGGTTTGTCTTTAGCCACCGCAGGATCAATTTCACACATCCAGGTAGAAGCAGAAGAGGTGTGGAGGATTGTGTTTTAGTTTCGAACTGGAGCCGCTCCGAGGAGAGAGAAGAGACGAAAGGATTTCCATGAGCTGTTTGATAGAGCAGCCAAAACTCTCAGCCTCACTTGACACGAGCTGAGACCAGAAGCACATATCCATAACAGCAGCAGTAGTGGAAGACCGCATGATCACAGCCATAAATAGTCATGCGTTTACTGTAAACTCACATAACACATTACTATTTAACATTTTGGAATAGTTACAGGATTAATCCACCCCAAAATGACATTTTTGTCACTAATCACTTACCCCCATGTCATTCCAAACCCATAAAGCTTCATTCATCTGCAGAACACAATTAAGGAATATTTTAATTGAAAACCGAGAGGCTTTAGCCACAACAAGATTCATACTTCCACTCATTTTCATTTCGCTTCTGTACTCAGTCTGATAAAAGAAACCAGTTCTCAGTTTATCTCTGGCTCCACATCAGCTGGACCAATCAACAGATAGAGGCTGGGCTTAGAGACATGAAGTAGAGTAACAAATACACTGTTCATTGTTTGTTTATGTTAGTTAATCTTGTTGTAAAGTGTTAACAATACAAGTTTTCACAAGAGAATTAAAACTGATTTTACTGTATTTTACAAAACATCCCACCATCTCTGGAAAAGTAGATCAAATAACCATTTGTCCTAAACTCCTTAAAACATTGTCTCATATTTTAGAGCAGTTGATTCAATTTGGGAAAAATCTATTAAATCTGTGTTTCTTTGTTGTTTAACCCCCTTTTGTAATCATTTACATTTTCATTTTCAGCTGTTACTCCCCAGTGGTCAGAAATTGAGTGGGATTAAAAAACAGTATGTAAATGCTGTGTCAGGAATCTAAAATGTAAAGTGAATACCACTGGTTCTTGTTGTTTGTAAAGGCCTCGTCGTATGTGTTTCATTAGCTGTAGAATTCCTCTGGAGAAATGCTGAAGTCGTCCCTGCGGGCCGAACGTAATTGATGGTTCGCTGCCAGCGCTGCTGTTTTTAGCTCACTGTAGCATTGATTGTTATTTAGCATTGAAATTGCGAACCTCTAAAAAAACCTTCAGTGCTGAAACATGAAAAATTGTGTCGGGCCATGAGGCCTTTATCAGCGTGTATGGCCCATCTGTGGATGGACAGATCCATTAAAGCAGACGGAATTAAAGCTAGAGAAACGACATAAGCTACTGTCAGACACAACCAACGCAAACCACACTTTTTTCAAATTAGCTTTGTACTTTATTTCTCAAATTGTTATTGTTATTGATTGTTAGAAATATTATGAATATTTGTTCATTAGAATAATTAATTAATTATCATTACTTATTCTATGGGGTTGTTTAATGCTTGAATTCGATTGGCTGGTGGACATTCTAAGGTGTGCATTTATTTTCAAGGAAGCTTCTTGAAGCAGGTCTTGACCGCATTACATGATCATATCACTTCGCTAGTTGATTGGAGTTATTTCAAATGACCTAAAGCAAAAGAACCAAAACCTACAACGACACTGGATAAAAAAATATAGTAACAGTAGGATAAAAACAACAGATAATTTCCATGTTTTGCCACAGAATTGCTCTTAATTATGTACTACTCTGGCAATTTATATATATATATATATTAAATGTGAATAGCAATATTTGAGTTTGCTATGGCTGTTATTTTGAGAATCAGGATGAGATCCTTTTTAGAAAGTGATCAGGACCTCTGATGGATGTCTAGCTCTGAGTTATGGATCAGTTATTAGAGAGAATTTGGAGGTGATTTCCCAGGATACATTGCTCAGTTGGTTTTCCAATCTCCATCATCAGCTGAGAGCAGCAGTGAAATTGCTCGGTCTCACTGGCCTTTCTCAGCTTCACTGTAGAAAAGAGTCATAAGTAGCTCAGGTATATTTGTAGCAATAGCCAATAATACACTGTATTGGTCAAAATGATCTATGAAGATATTTAGTAAATTTCCTACCATACATGTATCTTCTCCTCTCTCCTCTTCTCTCGTTTTGCATTGTCCTGTCTCCTCTCATCTTGTGTCATCTCTTCTTGTCTTGCTGTGTTGTCTCGTGTCATCTCGTCTTGTCTCCTTTTGTCTTGTGTCGTATCGTCTGCTCTCATCTTGTGTTATCTTGTCTTATCACCTCTAATTTTGTGTCATCTTGTTTTCTCTTGTCTTGTGTCGTCTCATCTCCATTCTTGTTGAGTCTTCTCTCAACTCGTGTCATCTGTTGTCATCTCCTCTCATCTTGTCTTGTGTCCTCTCATCTCATGTTGTCTCTTCATTATCTTCTCTTGTCTCCTCTCACCTGGTGTCGTTTGGTCTCATCTTAACTCATCTCCTCTTGTCTTGTGTCATCTCATCTCCTTTGTCTCCTCTCATCTTGTGTCGTCTCTTATTATTTTGTCTCGTCTCGTCTTATCTCATCTTGTCTTGTTTTGTCTCGTCTCCTATCATCTTGTGTCATCTTGTCTCCTCTTGTCTTATGTTGCCTCATCTCCTCTTGTCTCCTCTCATCTTATGTCGCTTCATGTTGTCTTATCTTGTCTACTCTCCTCTCGTGCACTCTCTTCTCTTCATCAGATGTCAGAATATTGCTGTATACTGCTGTGAATGTTATTTCAGTCTTCATGCAAAGGGAAGGTTTAATAATGGCGTGTTTCTAGATTTAGCGTCAATGGAGCCGCAAATGTCAGAACATCTCGGCACCTCATTCCCAAACAGAGGACACTGTAAAATATGAACTTTTTCCTCTTGTCTCTTTCACAGAGGACATGTCTGAGTCCTCCTCTCACATGAATGCACTCCATCTGTTCATCTTGTCTATTTTCGCTGCAGTTATTTTTCAGAGAGCATTTTTGTTATCTACTGTATTCCCTCGGCGGCCTGTGACCCTCACTAACGATTGACTTTTTAATTGCTTTTGTCAGTGAATCTCTCAAAAACTTTCCAGAAACGTCCGGGTCATGTTCCTCCGGTCAAATTCTCAATACTGCAATAAAAATAATATAATTATAATTTATAATATAAACAAAAAATATTTAATTTAAATACCATATTTAAAATATTTGTTTGCATCAGCATTTTAAAAACATGTGAAGCTGTTAAGATTGAATTTTCCATTAGTGTCATAAATCAGACTCTCTCCGATCAGACTCTCTCTCTCTCCCTCACCGAGTATTTACTTTGCCAAACTCCATTTCCCTCAACACCCTGTACTTGAGACTAATCACTCGCACAAGTGTTTCCCATTTGCTCCCCTACTTAAACTGTTTCCTCAAACTCACTCATTGCAAAATCATGTTTTGCCCCGGATGACATTACAGAGGGTTTCATAGCATTCTCCTGTGCATTTTGTGTATGTCCCCGGACTGTTTGACCAGTCTTGATTCACTGCCGCCTGCCCTTGTCATGTTGTTTACTGGAACTAATTCACATCTGGGAGGGGGATGAGTGGAATACTGCAATCTCAACCACGTCAGGGCATTATGAATATGTTGCTATGCCATTTAGGCTCACCAATAATCCAACTCTGATTGTTTGCTGCCTGCCCAGACTTCTGCCTGGTATTGTTTTGCTTCTTGATTGCCTCTGACATTCCTACCATTGTTACTGAACTTTGCCTGTTTGACACGGCCTTATATTATTAAATGCTGCAAATGGATCCCCAGGAGTCTGACCCTTCATAACAGAAGACTTTGCCTTCTTCAGATCCAGCAGCTGTGCATCAAATTTCAACTGAGCTCTCCCAAGTTTCCATTTAACCATCACACCAACAGCAGCTACAAGGTGGCAACATTACTTTCCCTTCCTTCAATGATTTCTCTGTCAGTTTCGGGAGGTGTTCAAGCATTCTGCTGGAGGTAAAAAAGCAGGGAAAGAACTGCTCGCACTTCACCAGGGAAGAAACACCAGACCAGACCAGATGGAGCAACAACCCACTGAAACTGCTCTTCCACAAGGGTCTTGTGAATTACAGCTAGCCTGAGGGAAAGAATGCTGAAGTAGATTATTGATTTTGTTATCCGCATTGATAATCTCCTAGGATCGTGTATGTTACGCCAAAGCCCAATTCATACAGATGTCTCAGAGCCCAAACCAATGCAAGTCAGAGTAACACATCTCACATCTGAGAAGAGGGAGCATAGAATGCGTAATCATCTCTACTTATACTGCAGGCTATCTGGTTATCTATGAGCCGTCCGTTCCACCCGACCCACCGCTAAAGATTCCACCAGTGCTAATCCAACCACACTAGAAGAACCCATTTCATTGACCTTTGTGGATATTTCTGTTGAAACAATGACTTTAGATTCTAGAGCAGCAGGGACGTTTATTGATATGAACTTTGGCAAATCTCATAACCTGCCTTTCATTGCATGTGAATCCAAAGATCACCAAAGATCTCATTCTAAAGACTGGCTTGCTGCATACGGAAAACCATACAGCTGTTCACCATCAATTCCTCTCGGAATCCAGTACTTGGTTTACCCTGGCTGGAGAAACACAACCCTCGCATTTCTTAGACTGCCAAGCAGATCCAACAATAGTCAGACTTCTGTCAACAGGAATGTCCGCACTTCCAACTCCAGATCACAGTCTCAGAAGCCACATCAACTGCTAAAATACCCTCCCTATCAGACTTACCAATTTAGTATCAAGATCTCGCTGAGGCATTCACCCAACTACCACCACACTGATCCAGTGATAATGCCATCAATCTTCTCCCTGGAGCTGTGCCATTAAGAGGTCAAGTATTCCCATTATTACAACCCAAATCTAAGGCTACAAAGTCATACACTGAGGAGAAACTCGCAAAGGGCTTCATAAGACCATCCATCAATAGAGAATTATTAGCCATGAAGGTGGCCTTCCATTCATTGTTCTCACTGACCACCGCAATCTGGTACTTTCGTCAGCTATACATCTCAACCCATGGAAGGCAAGATGATTATTGTTTGTTTCACACTTCAATATCAAGATCACGCATAGACCGGGGTCCAAGAACAGTAACGCTGATGCTCTGTCAAAACTTCTTGACACACCAATCACCTCCACACCATCCAACGGACCAATGCTGTGATCTAATTTAATTGTAGAACCTGTTCAATAGTATATCATGACAAAGATCTCTGAGGCCCAGAGCCACGATCCACCCCTACTGAGTTGTCCTAACAACTTAACCTATGTCCCACCAGCATTCTGCCAACACATCCGGCGCACGATTCATGATTCACCCAGTTCTGGACAGCCAGGCATCGCCGCAACTATGCAGTTGGTATCAGAACAAATCTGGTGGCCCACACTTTAAGCTGAAGCAGTCACATTCATCCAGCAATAGCCTACAGTACATGTAACATATCAAAGTTATCTAATCAATGTCCTGCAGCCCTTTTACAACCACTTCCAATTCCCCAGTGCCCATGGTCTCATCTCTGTCAACTTTGTAACTGATCTTTCCAACTATCGGAACTATACCACCATCCTGATAGCCACTGATCATTTCTTAAACTGCTAAGATCCTCTTCAAACAAGTGTTCCATTTCTATGGACTCCCAGAGAATATTGTTTCAGACCAAGGCCCACAATTCACTTCTCAAGTATTGAAAGCCTTTTGCCAACAAATCAGCATTAATCTTACCTATGGATACAGTCTTCAAGCTAATAGACAGGTTGAAAGATTTCAACAGAGCACGCCCAAAATTCACTCTACAAGCCCTCTACTGGTGTCACCCTGCTTAGGTTCCAACCACCACTGTTCCCTTGGTCAGGAGAGCCATCTAAACTGCCTACTGTCAGTGATTGGTTATGCAGTAGTGATAACGTATAGGATCACGTTAACCTATAATGAGTGGTGAGCAGAATCAGGCAAAATGCTGATCGTCAGAGGAGGGAAGGGTTGGTCTACCTGCTCAATGGGTCTGGCTCTCTTCTAGAGATCTGGATCTCAGACTCAGACTCAAATTTAATCTCGTTACGTGGGTCCTTTATAATTCTTAGATAGATACACCCGTATCTTAATTTAGCTTAGCTGGATTCATCTTTATGCTTTCATAAATGATGGACAAAAAAAAGTTTATGCATACAGATTATACTTACAGAACATTTTCACATCGGTTTTGGCCTTTATAATGTATGAAAGTAGCTGCAGTTCTCCAGTTAGAGCAGAAGGTTTTTGAGTGGATAGCGGATGTGTTGATTGGTTTGCTCTGGCTGAGTTTTGGTCAGCAGCTCGTTCTGTGTTCAGAGATGAATTGTGGAGCTGATGAAGCTCGGCAGACACCGCTGTCTCTAAGAGAGCAGAGGAAGAGATTCATTACTCCTCTGATTTCTCACTGACTCTCATTATTCCCTCATCTTCATTTGCAGGAGCCAGATGAATAGTAAGTTCAAAAGAGCAGCATTTATTTGTAAATCAAATATTATGTCACATTATACAGTAAATGTCTTTACTGGCTCTATTGATCAATTTAAGGTGCCCTTGCTGAGTAAAAGTATTCATTTCTTTTAAAAATAGCCAAATAGTTTGTGCAATGAGAGCGTTTTTATTATCTACATCTTTGTCAGGTATGTTTGTGATTGACGTTGTTGGTTGGACTGTGCTTGAGTTCATCTGGGATTTATAAACTGATGATTTTTAATGCAGATGAACTGTGTTCTGTGACCCAGAAGATGATAAAACCGGCTCTATTCTTCCCCCTTCTCTCAGATGAAGCGTCTGCTGAATTATTCACCACGTGTTTTGCTCTCGTTGAATCTCATGCCGAGAAACAGATGCCCTTTTAAAGCAAACACACACACATAGAGACGATAGAGATCAGAAACGAGTGATAACAACAGAACAGAGCTCAGATATCTGCCCTGAGACTCAAGAAAGCCAAAGAATTTATGAGAGTTAGAATTATGGCCAGAGATTTTAATGGCTTTTTAAAGTGAGACTTTATAATGCTGCTTAATTTTTTTTTGTGTAACTGATATTCTGATATAAAATAAAATTATATTTTATTCATATTTTATTGGTTATATTTTCTATTTTAACTTTAGCTAATTTCTTTTGCATTTTACATTTAAGCTAATTTTATACATATATAAACAATAGTTTAAAAAATATTTAATTGATTAATTGCAAAAATAATTAATATGAGAAACAAGAATTGGAAATGATTTCCCCTTAGTTTTTTTTAGATTGTGATAACATCTAACTTCATACATATACTGTACATTTTTTACATAATGTACAGTTTTTTTACTTTATTTTAATTAATGGTTTAGTCATTTTACATTTTATTTATTCATTTAAGATGTGCCTATATAACTTTATTCTTCTTATTTTTTATTTCAGTTTTAACTTTTAAGTTTAATTTCATGTGTATTTATAAAGCACATAAAAAAACAGCAAGTGTTTTTCCAAAGTGCTGTACAATTTAACAGTTTTATTTGACAAAAGACAAATGTTTCCTTGATTTATATATATAATATTTTACTTCATTTAAAATGAATTTTATTTTAAGTTATGATTTGTCAAGTACTTTTGAAATAATTTTAATGATTTCTTGTTTCTAAAAATTACAAGGGGCTGGCTGGTGTGTTTGTGCCAAACAGAGCATGTAGGAGGGAACGGAGACATTACATATGGTAACTTGCCAGAGAGACCAATCGCCTTTGAGCGTCAAACAAAAGGCCAATGAATATTGGCGTGCACTTGATTGCGCTCAGGTGCACCTCATCACTATGTGAGTATAAGAGGGCACGTGCTCAGTGCACATGCAAATTTTCACTGAAGATCTGAGCAGGCGTCAGCGCAACCTTAGAGTCTCCATTCCCTCCTTCAGGGAACGTGGGTTACGTTCATAACCTAGATGTTACCCTTTCAGTCGAATCACTTCGACGTTACATATGGGAACACCATATGTATTATGGGAATTATGGGAAAAATCAATATATCGATAAGAATATGGATGTAATTGAAGGGAAACACATCCTTCTGGGTGAACACTGAGATAAGGCGCGCGGATCCCATGGGAATGGTGCAACAAGCCGACACCAGGCGGTCTCCTGCCCACCTGCTGTCTTTAGTGAAGACACGGGAGAACATGGCCTCTACGCGGAGGTTGTAGAACCTGGCAAAGGTGTTGGGTGTCACCCAGCCTGCAGCCCTACAGATATCTGCTAGAGAGGCGCCATGAGCCAACGCATAAGATGAGGCGACACTCCTTTTTGAGTGAGCTCTCAGTCCTAAGGGGCACGGCTCTCCCAGGTAAAGATAGGCCAGGGAGATGGCTTCAGCCAGCCAATGAGCCAACCTCTGTTTGGAGACAGCATTCCCTTTCTGCTGTTTACCATAGCAAACAAAGAGCTGCTGTGATCTGTGTGCGTCTGATGCTCCGAGCCGGGCCGGGGTCTCATAATAACGTGAATATCAGCCGGACCGAACTTTAGGCACTTTTCATCGACAGAGAAGGCTTGAAGGCTTGTTTCTCATTGGTTCCCACTTTTTTGGAAAATGAAAATGCTCTAAAACGGCAGCTTTGCCAGACTAACTTTGCTCGCAAAGTGAATGTAGCATCAAAGGAAGTTTGGGTGGGCCCAGGCTATCTGGATGCATGTTGGTACACGCTTTGGAGTGAGCATTTTGAATGGCAGCCTGAGATGGGACAGATTCAAAGCTCATAGATCCAGGATGGTTCTCAGCTATTTTTGGGCACGATAAAGTAAGGTCAGGCCTTCCTTTGGGAGTGGGGACAGAGATGTCGTTGTCACCCTAAGAACAATCCTCATCACCTCCGGGTTGCCTGTCTCAGTAACGCTTTGCATTTCTGCGGGTGTTTCTCGGTGGGGGTCGGAGCAGATGTGCTGGGCGCCCTCGGTGATGAGCAGGTAGAGGCTGTGCACTCAGGGACTGGCTGGCCTGGTGAGGCAGGATGTGGGACATCACCTCGGTCTGCTTCTGGACTGCTGAGAACTTCGGGGCTAAGTCCTCGACAGTGTCGCCGAAAAGGCCGACCTGGGAGATGGGGGCATTGGGAAAGCAAGCTTTGTCCGTGTCCGGCACCTGCGCCAATATTAATTGGCCTTTTGTTTAAAGCTCAAAGGCGATTGGTCTCTCTGGCGAGTTCCCATATGTAACATCGAAGTGATTCGACTGAAAGGGTAACTAAATGTCTAGATTAGTGTTGCTCAGTACAGTCTGCAGGATGAATTTTAAGTATTTAAATTTCATTATTATTAATATATTAAAATAATCTATGTCTAAATTAAAATGTTTTTTAATAAAAAAACAAAACAATTTAATAATCAATCTTTTGATCAATTTAATGCATCCTTTGCTATTTTATTCAGCTAAAACTAAAACCAAAACCATGTTATGGTGGTTTTACGGTGGAACGGTGTCCCCGGCACTACACGGGATGGGAACGCTGGAGACGTGGAGAGTATTAAAAATAGTCTTTTAATTAACAAACTCAAGAACATTGACAAGGAGTGTAACATTTAGCATGGAGGATAACATTTAACGACTGTCAAGGGAGACTCGGAGACACAGACATTAAATACACAACCAAACATGAGGAGAACTCAAAACACCTGTGAAACACAACTGGGAGCACATTAACCAATGAATCACACAGACAACAGGAACACCAAATAAGGGCAAACACGTGGGAACAAAGTGAAACCAAAACAGACCAAAACGTGACACTAACAACTTCTAAGCTTCAAATAAAATAAACTTTATCTACATACCTAATAACTACTAAACAAATATAACTATAACTACTAAAAATTAAAAACAAAACAACTAAATTACTAAAACTTTAATTGGAAATTTAAATGAAAATATAAAAAATAAATTTATTATTGAAAAATAGCACCAAATATATCATTAAATTACAATATGATTATAATGTTAATAATAGGTTATGTTTATTTATAATTAATATAATATTAATAGAATAAATACATTTGATTTCAATAATATAGTTTAATTACATTAATTAAAATGATTCCAATAAATTAAAATAACAATAATTCAAGTGACTGATATATATATATATATATATATATATATATATATATATTGGATTGTAATCTCCAACAAGGCCATCAGGAATATGAGTATGTATATTTAAAGTACAAATATGTGATGTCTTTTGCTGTGTGTGATCTTTAATGCATTGCTGTTTCTCAGTACAGTCACGCTTTTGTCATCATTCTCAGATATGAGATGTTTTTTGATTGCATATGTTTACAGGAATCGCTATTAAATGAAGTACAGTATATTGACATTCATAAGTAATAGATGCATCCAGGAAAGCTTCTGGTTATTGTTTCCTTATCCTTTTTAAAAAGAACAGTTGGCAAATAATTCATTTAAATGCTTTGGTTTATGATGGAGAGCGTCCAATCCGTCCTACGTGCTTTAATGCATCACGTTCTACGACTGTTATGTACCTTAAAATTAGTTAATTTCATTAAAAGAATAGTTCAACCAAAAATGAAAATTACTTCATATTTTACTCACCCACAACCATCCTAGATGTATATGACTTTCTTCTTTTGGACGAACACAGTCAGAGGTTTTTTGTTTTTTTATCCTTCCAAGCTTGGTAACGCTGGTGGATGGTGATCATGATTTTAAAGCTCCGTAAATCTGCTAGAACTATGACTGGCTGACCTCTGGCTCGACCTATGACGTATGATGCAGAATACACCTCTATGATAATTGACCTGAACTAACTAATATTTAAGCATTATTGTTATTATGAAAAACATACAATGCCTTTAAAAGGGTAAATGAAGATTCACTGGAGACTGATGTCATCCCTGTGCTCCATCAAGAGCTATATGACAAAATACCTGAACTGCATGTGATTTAGCTGAATAATCATGTGTTCACACCAGATGCGAATGAGGCGTTAAGTGCGAATGATTTACATGTTACAAGTCAATGCAAAGACTCTATTAGACAACCTGCATCACAACGCAAATGATGCAGCACATTTCGTGCCTAACGCTCAAGTTGAAAAATCTGAACTTCTGCAAAAATTTGCGCTGCATTAACCAATCAGCAGCTTGCTCTAGTAGTGATGTGATTACTAGCAAACAGAGGCAGAATTCCAAAAGGACAAAATCATCATCACTCTAAGTGGAGGAGCTGTATGACACATCTTCGTACATTAATATAAACAGGAATAAAAAGGAAATAAATACTAGATTCATTAAACCAAAAAAACTCATGTCTAACCACTAGAGACTGGACTCACGTAGCACATCTGGTGTGAACGTAGCATAAAACAAATAACCACTAGGGTTCACCAGCAACAAAATAAACAGGACTGTATCTAAAAAATATCATTCTTTTGAACTGCTTCGCTTTGGTAAACTGTGATCCAGTTCAATAAATCAGACTAAAAGGCCTAAAATAAAAATCAAAGAAACTTATATTTTCCATTTGCCTGCAGCTCTGGATTAATTATGTAAATAATCTTTCATTTTGAATTTGTTAAAGGAATTACAACATATTATAGTGTAAACCATAGTGTAAATAAACCTGTGACTCCAGGTATTTAAGTCAGCCAAGAAGCTGGAACTCGGCACTCTAGCCAGCAGGTGGTGGTAATGCACCTTGAAGCTGTATACCAACCACCATTAACATACAAAGAAAAAAATGGAACTCTGCACTCACAAACATAGACATACAGTATAAACACCTAGATGCCTCATTGGCTGATCGACCGCATGTCAATGTCGCCGCTATGTACATAAATCAAAACAGATCTCGGTGTATTACCTTTCACCGGTAAGACTGAACAGTTGTTTATGGTGTTTTTGGTCATTATGATTTCAGCTTAATTAGCCTTCAGTGTATACGTTTAATAACTATAATGATATTTCTAGTTAGCTGTGAAAGCTGAACTTTTAATTGGATTCTTACTAAGTTTTAACTTGTATTGCAGTTTATATTATGAAGAAAATTGTGTTCTGAGCATAATGTATTGTCAGGATTAGGGAGCTAAAGCATCTAGCATTTTCACTATTATTTACTTTACTTATTAATCTACTATATTTATTCTTTGTTATTTATTCTGTATTATTCCATCTTTAGATAAATAATAGCAAATAGAATGTAATATCATTGTTATTCATTTAAATGGTATTGTACATATAATTGTTGCTATTATAAATCTATTATATCACTTGTGTTATTGTAATGTTGTACAGCATTTTATTACATTACTACAGCTTGTACTACATACCTACATACATACAATGGCTTGGAAGAGCCAAGATAAATTTTTCAAAAAAGTCATATGCATCTAGGATGGCTTCAGGGTGAGTAAAATATGGTCATTTTGTCATTTTTGGGAGAACTATTCCTTTAACAGTGTTCAATTTCTTGCACAGAGCGATTGTTTTTGCAACCCCAGCAGCCACAGGTATTCATTTTGTATTCCTTATATGCTTTTTTGTCTCTTAAAGAGTTGGTAGCCGTTAACTTATACTATATGAATCATAAAGGAACAGTTAGCTGAAAACGTTCTTTTCTGTTCGACTGAAGAGAAAGTTTTCTACATCTCAGATGGCCTGAGTGTGAGTAAATTAATGGCAAAGTTTCATTTTTGGATGAACTATCTCTTTATGTTAATGAGTGTTTTCTCAGTGTTTTCTGTCGATGTGCATCTTTTGTAGTTTGTTAGTTATTCATAAATATGAAGTGGGCGCTGTGAGAAAACAGAGATAAATATGTAAATGTGTGCTCTGGGTTAAGATTATCATGAATTTCAAACAAACGCCTGCCCACTACCAATCAACCTTTCACTCCAACATGCCATTTTGATGCTGTGGAATTACTGTGATGCTTAACTTATTTATCTAGTTTGGGGTCAGAATGTTATTTATGTAATCACCATGACTGCATTTATTTAATAGAATTAAACAACATACATTTCCAATTTCCTACATTATTATTGCTACAGACACTCTTCTTTAGATATAGCAAATACCAGCTGCATGCAAAGTCACTAAACTTTTGACCACTGATAAAGGAAAAAATGCCAAAATTAGTACATGAAGCTGCAATGAGATCTGCAACGAGCCAACTTAGGGCCTTAAAAACGATGACACCATAAGAAAAGTGTCTATGTATTGCCGTGAGATTGTGCTGAATATTTCTCTGTTGTATTGCATATTTTTACTTGCATTCCTTACACCAGAAAAAAAAAGAAAAGATAAGAAAGAATCAAAATATACCAGTAAAGAATTCTTAAATTGTATTGGTTGCCAGGGAGTTTCTCTATAGAGGGTCATTTCATGTCATAACATTCACAGCAGTGAGTTTTCTGCAAGTTGGTTTTAGAAAGTGTGATAAGATGTGATAAATATGGCCAGATCTGATATTCCTGAGGCTGTTTGTTGTGTGATGATGACTATAGATTCAGCAGGAGATGGCCGTGTGTTTGATTAAAGCCACAGTCTGAACCGAAGCTGTTGCTGTGAAGCGTCTGATTCTGACCCTCCATATGCTTATTAAAGGCAGACTGCTTGGTTCATATTATTCTGAGAGGCTTTTAGCTTCAGCATAGATTAAACTACATGGACTGATCCTGATGCTTTAGTTGTGGCTTTTATTTTGCTGCCAGCATTATCACGGAGCACATCACAGAAATAATAGAAGGAAGGGTATTTGTTTTGTTTGTTTTACATTTTAGTGCAGAAATATTTTAAACGGTGCTCTTTAGTATCATTGAGAGACAATAGTTTTTAGAGTATCTCAGTGTATTATGATATTTCACAATCTAAAAATGATTGTTTATAGTGATATTTCATGTTTCATTTTAGTGTTTTTCATGTGTATATAGTTTTGTGAATTTATATTTAAGTTTTAGTTTATCATTTCAAGTTGAACCAAATCAAAATGACAAAAGCTGCTCTATCAACTGGTGAAACATTTTTTTTAGAGATGTTT
This sequence comes from Enteromius afrohamiltoni, assembly GCA_034779775.1. Lineage (NCBI taxonomy): Eukaryota > Metazoa > Chordata > Actinopteri > Cypriniformes > Cyprinidae > Enteromius > Enteromius afrohamiltoni. The sequence goes on from JAUYWG010000057.1 coordinate 19,096,196, forward strand.
TGGCGAGATGAATTAAACAACGCGTGAAATGGTGAAAAAGGCCCCGGAGGGTGGATTTATATGTGGTAAAAGAGAGAAACAGGTAAACATTTCAATCTATGTGGAAAGCAATCTCACTCGTGCTTTGTCAGCGTGCTGCTTTTGAAGGGCTCCACTGATGAGCTGCAGCCGCGACTGATCGGCCTGGCCTGACGAGGTGCAGTTGAATTGAGTCTATTGCCTCCCCCCTCCGCTCGCCGACACAATACAACAGGCCGTTTCGGACAATGAAGTGCGGGAGAGGATGGGGTGCTGGCTGATGGTCTTTTCCTTCCATGAAGCGTACTCAAGCCCAGCAATGCTTGAGGCGATCATCTTCCCACTGGGACCGAGCGAACGATTCCCCTCCAGCGACTGAAACACATCAAAGAATGGGTTAGAATTTTGTGAGGGGACCATCTCTCCTGCTGTCCGATGCCAGGAGGGCGAGGCGAGGGGTCAGTCTCCTCGCCCAGCGAAGGTGGCCCCCGGTGGAGCTGGCTGGCTGTGTGGAGGCCGAGAGAAGCTGCTCGAACCCGTTTAATCTCGACCAAGGATGACGGGGACAGCTCTTTCACAATGCCCACCTCGATCTGCCAGGATCCAGGGACCGTCGCCACAGTCTCCCGATGAGTTGGTACATGTTGCGTGTCCCTGTGGACAGAGGTGATGGGGAGGTGGCTTTAGATGTCCTTCCAAGGCTGGATGAGGGCAGCTTGCACCAGGCTGACAGAGCTTCCTGATTCCAGTAAGGCCACCGTCGAGCGTCCGTTTATTTTCACCGTCACTTGAGGGCGTTTGTGGGGTGGTTCCCGATGGAACCCACAGCCAGCCAGCCGGGTTTGTGCAGGCGGGACCGGATCTTCGGTGGGTATCAGCTCATCGACCGGACCAGGGGCCACCAGCCTGAGATCTTGTTGTGGGGTACCCTCCGGCGGGCGCCGCTCCTGGACCACCTTCCGGGGAAATGACGGCGCTCCCTCTCCAACCTTTCGGTGCTGCACTGCCCCCGCCAACTCAATGGACTCCACCAGCTTGGGAAGAGTGGCTGGGTTCCGCATCCCCACGGCCCGTCTGGTGGCTGGAGGAAGAGCCCGCAGAAGCCGGTCGATGGTAACATGCACCACTCTCCAACTGAGGGATTCCCTTTCAGGAGCCAGTGGCGTGTGAGGCGTGTCAGTTCAGTGGCCTGGGCACCGGCAGGGCGTCGGGGCTGATATTCCCAGGAGTGGAAGAGCACCCGAGCCCAGTCATGCCGGTCCCAGTTCTCGCGATCGGCAATCATCTCGAACATATGCAGATAAAGTTCAACGTCATCATGGCTGGTGAGCTTAGGCAAAAGCTGGGCCGCCTGAACTTGTGGATCAGGCAGTGGCGAAGCGGGGGGCAGCGAGGTCTTCTTCGATATGGTCCTGGCAGGTCGCAGTGTGCTCTGATCTGGTGCTGCCGAATGCTCACTTCTGAGAGGCACTTGAGCAGGTCCTCCATGAGGAGCGCTGTCAATCAGCCTGATGACACTGAAAACAGGACAAAAAAAAAAAAAAGAGAGTAAATTTTTTCCTTTTCTCTGGTGTGGTTTTGGTAATTCCTCACTCTGCCTGCATTCTCCACCACTTGTGGCGAGATGAGGAATTACACAACACATGAAATGGTGAAAAAGGCCCCAGAGGGTGGATTTATTAAATACAACTGCTGCTGAGTCCAATGAAACATGTTGAGTAGTGCTTGGTCCAATGTGCTGGTGCTGTGCCCGTCTTCCATGTTCTTTGGTGACGTGTCCGTGCAGAGGGTTTGTACAATCAGTCGCAGCTACTCTCTGTGGTAAAAGAGAGAAACAGGTAAACATTCCAATCTATGTGGAGAACGATCTCACTCGTGCTTTGTCAGCATGCTGCTTTTGAGGGGCTCCTCTGATGAGCTGCAGCCGTGACTGATCGGCCTGGCCTGACGAGGTGCAGTTGAATTGAATCTGTTGCCAGGGTGATTCTGACGAGTGCTTGGGTGGCTTGCCACAATGTATAGTATCTTTTTGAGTTCCAAAAAATATTTTTCCAAAGTCTGGGTTATTTTGCATGCTCGTAACTCAAGAAAATTGTTTTTTAACAAACTTTTGTTATGGTATTTTCATTCTCAAAGCCCTTAGTCCTTCATTTTCAGAAATTGGGATCTCAGTATGACTCCATGTGTAAATTTTTGCATTTCTCAATGTGGGAAGAGGAATATCTTCAGAACAAATGATGTTGAAACTATTTTCTATTTATCAAAACAGTGCCAAAATTATTATTTTGTACCTATTAAAACATTAAATATATCTCAATTTACTTTTAGATTCTGCTTCTACACAAACATTTATTTCATTATGCTCATTTTTAAGGCCCTGTGTAATACATTTTCTGGAGATATGGTGATCCCAGTGTTGGTCAGTGTCCAAATTGTTGTATTGTATTTTAAAACTGTGGATCATTTTACATTATTCTTTACATAATGCTTGCTATTTTTCCTATTTAAAAGGAGTGTCTAAAAAATACATATATATTGTTACAATTAGAAATGCATGAAACGTAACATAAAAATGTTCTTTTTCCAAAGTTTGCGTGCTTTTAACTCAAGAAGTGCTGCATCTCAATAACTGTTTATATATTTTCTTAACTTTTCTTTTGTTATCATCATTTTCAAAACCCAGTATAATTAATATCCAGAGATATGAGGATCTCCAGCTAAAATTGCACAAATTTCAGTCTAAAACCAAACATGGTTAACTTTGCATACCCTGATACTTCTTATGTTGAAGATATACCTTTCTGAGCACCAAAAATATTATTAATTCAAAGTTTGCATGCTTGTAATTCAAGAAGTCCTGCAGTTTTCTTAATATCTGTTTAAATTTGAGCTCTTAGCAAACTTTTCTTTTGTTATCAACAAGGCCCTATATGATTCATTTACAAAGACAATGATCGCACTGTGTCTTAAATTTCACAAATTACAATGGTCAAAAACCAAAGTGATTCATTTTGCATGATATTTGTTCTATTAAAGGTTGTACTTTTCTACAAATCAAATCTATTGTTTATCCCAAGTTTGCATGCTCATAACTTAAGAAATACTTCAGATATCTCTATATTCAGTTGTATGATCACTCAGGCCGGTCCCAAATGAAGCATCGATGGTAGATGAGTTCTGAATTGGTGCCGCAGCGGCGTAATGAATCAGTGTATTTATTTAGAGCAATCTTCTCTGCCAGAATGGCCCAACTCAATCGCTTCGACGTGAGCGCATAGTCGTCTTCGTAAAGGTAATTGCTCCAACCCGTGGCTTGATAAAGGATCCTGGATGAAGTATTGACCGCCTCTGGATTTTGATTAAAGGCCTGTGGGGCAGAACATGTCTTAATGAAAGTGCGGAATCAGCATTCAAGGTGGCAGCATCCACTCGCTGATTACGTTTGGATCTGGAGCAAGAGGAGATGCTAAATTAAAGTGTCTTCGCCAATAAACGTGCTGTATTTCTTAACGCGCAAGCAGAGGATGTTATTAGCATTGTTATGGCCTGGAGAAAGTCTGCACTAATCAGTTTTGATTCGGATCCAGAATTTCTCGTGAACACTAGAGTTCATGATGAATTTATCTCATTTCACAGCGCCGGTCACACCCGGTTTTGCAAATGCATCTGTCTTTAAAGTATTATTAGCAGGACGTGAGAATTAGCAAGTGAAATGACATCAGATTTACAAAAAAGGGCCATTTGGAAGAGCTTAAGGCACCACGCTTGAGAAAGCGGTAAATCTGTTCAATTCATCGCTTCGTCAAACGCAGGTTAATCGCCCGTCAGATGTGAAGAATCATTTGGCGAATCCCTTTAATATCTCTATAGTTTTTCTCAGACGGATAAGCAGTAACTGGAGAGCAAACCTGATGCACTGTAAAAAAGTATTTTGGTATGTAAATAAAAATGTTTGAAGTATGTTTTACAACAAAAATGTATATATAATTGTTTTTTTATATACATTAAATTAATTCTAATTAAATTGTAATTGTTTTACTGTAACTTCTGTATGTGTGTGTGTATATATATGAGTAACATGTCAGACAAAAATCTCATGAACCATGAAACCTCGGAGCAATATCTGTGCCTGGTGGGAATAAATGTGGGCTCAAATTATGTCAGGCTGATGCTGTAATAAGCGTGGTCTTCTGAAGGCCAGCAGGTGTGGGTCTGTGTCCCTTGCGTGAGGTCATTGATCAGGAATGTCAATCCGTCCTCCAGAGGAGAGTATAAATAGAAAGAAACTGGCAGCACCTGAAATGATGTTGGTTGTCCTCAGGGAAAAGCCGGAGGAGGCATTGAGTGATTTAGTCCTTGCAGTATTTCACTCTCTCTGTTTCTGTCACTGTGATAGCAAGAAAATCTCTATCTTCTGTTGCTATTCAAGCAGATTCACAGGAAAAAAAAAAAAGTTTACAAGCGTTTTATTGGCAAGTTACTTGAAATTCAGTGTATATAAGAAAAGGATGAAATTACATTAGCAATCTTATTTTTATAAGTGCAAAAAAAGTACCATTTAAGGCAGTTCAGTCATTCAGCAAATATGATGTTTTTACTTTCTTGCCCCTGTGGTCTTCAATATATGGGTAAGATCAGTCTACAACTGGGATTTCATATTAATCAACAAAAAACTGTGGTAAATAGAGTTACGTCATTTAGTTAATGAATAGTTTTCTTGTGAAAAAGTGTTTTAAGGTACTTTCAATTTGTCTAATATGGAACAGATATTATTTTAAAACGCAAAGTATGTTGATTAACTTAATGCTTAGGTATTTCATTTTGTTTAATTATGTGTTTTTTGCATATATCTCGCAATTCTGACTTTATTTCAGAATTGCATGTTTGAATCTCACAATTCAGACTTTTTTTACAGAATTTCGAGTTAAAATTTCTTAATTCTGAGTTTAAATTTTACCATTCTGATTATTTAAAATCTCCTTATTCTGAGTTTGTGTAATCACTGCAGCGGAGGCGTGCTGATTCATATTCATACACAGGCACAGTCAAACAACAGCAAACAGGACAATGAAGAAACTGCTTGTTGGGGTACACAAGCAGAGTTCAGGGCAGGCAGCAAGCAGTCGAAATCCAGATAATCAGTCTAAATTCACGACGGGAGAAACAAAACACGGGAAAAGACAGCTTAGAAATGATAGCCAGAGCAAATCAAGACTTCCCAGTGAGTGCGCTGGTTGTAATGTGGATAATGAGCTGCAGGTGTATGTGTGTAATCAGGAGTAAGGCATGATGGGAAGTTGAGTCTTGTGTGTGTGCGTGTGTGTGATTCTAATGGTAGTGTGATGTTGCACTGGCTGCTGGGAAATGTAGTCCAGATAACGGTCTGAGAGTCTGTGATGATTCTGTGTTGACGGGAGTGCCCTCTGGCAGAGCTCAAGGGAACTCAAGCTGAAAACCATAACAGTTTGTCTCATAATTCAGATTTTCATAAAATTAAGCTGAAATCTTCCTTCAATTTTGACTTTTCATGAAATTGCACATTTAAATCTTTTTTGAATTTTGAATTTAAATTTATAATTGTTTTTATAGAATTTGACATTTTAATTTCGTAATTCTTTGTTTAGATCTTGCCATTTTTGCTGAATTACAAGTTGAATTCTCACTATTCTGAGTTTGTCTCACTTCTTTAAATTAAGCTGACATCCTGCTCTAATCTTTAAGTTTAAATTTCACAATTCTATATTTTTATAGCAAATCCGAGTTAGTATATTCTGAGCTTATGTCTCACAATTTCTACTATTTTTAAAGAATTAATTTGAAATCTTGCTATCCTGAGTTTATATCTCAATTCTGAGATTTAAACATCAAATTTAATTGTCACAATTGACTTTTTTCATAGTTTTAAGGTGAAATCTTGCTTTTATGAATTTCAATTTCACAATTTTGAAATTCTGAGTTTACATGTAAATCTTGCAATTCTGAATTAATGTATCACAATTCTGAGTTTATATAGGCAAAAAAGTTTTCTGTAGAGTTTTTTTTTCAAATGAACTTGAGTGAACTTTAGTTGTTTTTTGTCTGCTCTAGATCTGGACGAGCCTGTGGTGACGGTTCATCAGAGCATTGGTGAAGCTAAAGAGCAGTTCTACTACGAGCGGACAGTGTTTCTGCGGTGCGTGGCCAATTCTAACCCTCCCATCCGCTACAGCTGGTACCGCGGAAGAGATGTGCTCTCACAAGGCTCCGATAAAGGGGTGGAGATCTACGAGCCCTTCTTTACCCAGGTAAGAATGTAACGCTTGCTCTAAATACTGCATTAATACTGTGTTTTTCAGACACTAACATGTTGGGAATATATCTGCTAAAGTAATATATATTTAATATATAATATATATATATATTTATTTTTTTTTTTTTTTTTGGTTTGTTTGTTTGTTTTTCTTAAAATTTCAAGTTAATTCTTCTTAGAATCGCATGTTTATTTCTTGCAAATTTTACTTACAATCTCACAATTATGACTTAGAAGTAAAATTATAGTTCTTGCCCTTCTGACATTTTTTTAGGATTAAATTTGTATTCAATACTGAAATTTTTCTAAGAATTGCCAGTCTATTTTTTCAATTCTGACTTGAAATATCACAAATGTGTCCCTTTTTTAAGAATTGTGTTCTTTGTCTTAAAATTGGATTTGTATTTTTTGCAAATCTTAAATTTTTATTATAATTGCATGTTATTCTTACAGTTTCTATCAAGTCTATTATAAGTCTATCAAGTACAATCAGGCAATTCTAATGATTTTCTGAGAATTGATATTTTATTTTTCACAATCATTACTTTTTTCTTAGAAATGTGATTTTATTTCTTGCAATTCTGAGTTTAAATCTTTAAGTAAATTTAAATTGAAACTGACATTTACTTTTGTAATTATTCTTTTGTGTGATAAAAAAAAGAATTGAATAGAAAACAGCTGTTTTACATTATAATAATATTAATAGTTTTTACTGTATTTTTAACCAAATACAAGCAGCCTCAGTGAGCAGAAAATACTTACTATCTAAGTCTATAAAGCAGGGTAATACTCTAGTACTTTTTTCGTCAGCTAAAGTGAAAAGTAAACTATTTGTAATGTTTCCATCTGGCTGGACTAGAATGAGTTTAATTAGCTTCATCAGCGTGAAGTGCTTGTTCTCTGTGGTAGTTTAGTAGCAGGCCAGCTTTACTATCTTTGCTGTCATTTTAAACTCAGCACGAGGTGATGCTAGTAATTAGCACGGCGTAGCATGTAGCTGTCTGCTCTCTTCTCAGCTCTTCCCTGCCGAGGATCAGATCACATTGGTTTTGTGGCGTCAGCTGCAGTTTCACAGAAGCGCGGCGCTAGCATGTGTCACTGGAAACCATCAGCAGCGTGTGTTATTTTGGCTGTAGCTGTTAGGAGAATAGCTGCTCTTTATCGTGTGTTTGTCACTGAAAAGCCAGTCCCATCTCACACCGCTTACAGAGATATCACGCTATGAGCAGAAACCAGGAGTTTCTGTGATGTTTGCCAGTGCAAATGACACCGGGGCATCATTAACTAACCGCCAAAATTTTTTGTGCTTTTTTTTTTAATTGAGATTTATACATCATCTGAAAGCTGAACAAATAAACTTTGATATATGGTTTTTGACAGTATTTGACAAAATATATTTTAAAGATCAAATTAAGTTCTTTTACAAAACATCTTCATGGAACCTAATGATTTTTGGTATAAAAAAAAATTATAATTTTTACCCATACTATTTATTGTTGTCTATTGCTACAAACAGGTGGATTTTGTGAATCTGGGGCCTCAGGCAAATATAGGAATGGGGCCCTATATTTGCACACATTTACTGCTGCTCAATGGTGCCTCATAGTTATGTCCAGTGTTTCAAAATTTTTCATGTAGATGTTATTATGGGATTCTTTAATTAACATTTATTCATTTATCAGACACTTTTATTCTTTCATGTTGCAGACCACGAAATAACAATTGATTTACAGCTGAGACGCAAGAACGTCTAGGTTACTGTAAGAACTCGGGGAAATCAATTTATAAATTGATTTGTTTAATCAAATTTTGGGGAATAATCTTACATTAAAAATATTTCCTTTACATTAGCTCTATGGTTAGTCTATGCAAATGAGCTCAA
>JAUYWG010000057.1:19110114-19124698 GCA_034779775.1 Enteromius afrohamiltoni
TGGTGGAGTGACTGGAGGTGTAGCGTCCGGTAGGTGTTTTTGGAGGAGGTTTAGCAAGTCCTGTTTGTTGGCTTTCCAGGAAAATTGTATTTTAGCTGCTGAGAGGATCTGGCGGAGAGAAATGATTGTCCATTTTCCTGAAGCTGAGCGAGCAGAGGTGTAGGACGTTGCGGGAGATGATGGTGGAGGTCTTGCAGGTCCTAGTTGGGGAGTTGGGGAGCTAGCAGGCCTGGTAGGCCGGCGGCCTCTGCTAGACGCCGCAGTCTCTGGTAGTGGCGAGGGCGGAGCGGCGGCTTGCTGCCCGGCTGGAGCTTGACTTGGTTGAGGGCAAGGAGCGGGCTCCTCACGGAGGTAGTCGGAAGACTCGGACATCTTGGCTTTGCTTAGAACGAGCGTTTGTTTTCATAAAGTGAGATACGGAAGGAAGGGAAGCGGGAGCATTTAGAGTGGAAAGGTAGCATATGATCGGGCGATCGTAATGGGGAGGTAATCAGGAGATGAGATGCGGCTGTGATTGATTTAGCCGCCGCTCCTCTCGAAACGCTGTTATTGTCAAAACAGTTGCTAAATACAATGGTTAAAAAAGTACACATGAGACAAAATAAAATTAATTCAGGGGTCTGAATGAAAACGTAATAAGATCCAGATAAATGATGATCAGCATTGGCAGCAACGCTTTATTAAATGCTCATCATATCATGTGACTGCTGTTCATACAGTTTGATGATTCAGTACCTGTTGATCTGTCAGATGCAGGGTTAATACAATTAACTAAAATCAGCCATCAAATTTTTTTTTTTTACCTAAAATAAAATTCAGTAAACTCTAAAACCAAATAAAGCTGCTCTAGCGCTCACAGGTGTGTTGTGGAGCACACATTTGCACACGTCTTTGTGTCTGTCGTTCTGAGCTCCAGGGGGAAACCAAGATCTTGAAGCTGAAGAACCTGAGACCCAAGGACTACGCCAACTACAGCTGCATCGCTTCCGTCAGGAACGTCTGCGGCATCGCTGACCGCAAAGTCGTCTTCAGACTTACCAACAAAACCGGTCTGCTGTGTTCTCACGCTCACTTACTTTTAGCTCTTCATTCACTTCTCAGTTATTGATATATTTATTTTAGTAATTTTAGTAACTTTTTTCATTTCCATTTTCTTTGTTCATTTTACTCAACTCAGCTCTACTCTATTCTGCTCTGCTCCACTTTACTTTCTGCTCTACTCTACTCTCTGCTCTACTCTACTCACTATATTCTACTCTATTCTGCTCTACTCTGCTTTACTTTACCTTACTTATTATTTGATGGAAAGTTTTAACATTTTTATGCAAAACTGGAATGAAATGCAATATATAAAAGTTTTATCTGAGTTTTATCTGACTTTATTCTCAAAATGTCATGGGTTTAATCACAACATTTTATTTAGACATTTTTTTTCTTAAAATTGTATTATTACTTGTATTATAATGTCTTTAATCTTGAGATGATTTTATTTTTTTAATATTGTTTTGCCATAATCTTCCATCTTCCATAAAAATCAGTGACTAATGATATACTATTACAATTTTTCCTAATGTTTTACATGTTTTAGTTTTTTATAATTTGTTTGTTGTTTTAATTTGATTAGTTTGCATTTATATCTATATAATATAGTTTATTTAGATTCATTTTAGTACCTCATTCGATATCATTATTTCTTTATTCATTCTAGTTTTATTCTAGCAATGATTAAAGTCTTTGTTCCTCAGCTCCGGCCTCCATCAAGCTGCTTGTGGAGGATCCGATCGTAGTGAACCCGGGTCAGACAGTGTCTCTGGTCTGCATCACGACCGGAGGAGAGCCGGCTCCTAGCCTGGCCTGGACCAGCAGCTCTGGATCTCTGCCGGAGAAGAGCTTGATGAAGGAAGGGGTCCTGACCATCCCCGCCATCGCCTCAGAGGATGCAGGCATCTACAGCTGCATCGCCAGCAACAACGTGGGAAACCCAGCCAAGAAGTCCACCACCATCATCGTACGAGGTCAGCTCTCTTTACTCTTCTGCTGACCATCAGGGAGTCAGGGAACCACAAATCATTTATTTGAGAATCTTTCTTTAGCCAGTCAGTGAATCACACACAGCAGTAAAAAATTAATTTGAGAATCATTCTGTTTGTTCTGCTTGTGTCAGTGAATCATGCACATCACTTATTATTCATTTGAGAATCATTCTTTCACCAGTCTGTGTCAGGGAATCACACACATTACTAATGATTTGTTTGGGAATCCTTCTTTAGTCAGTTTGTCTCAGTGACTCATACTAAAATATCACTAACAATTAATTTGTTAATTGTTCTGTTTGTGTTATTAAATCACACGCATCACATACGATTTATTTGGGAATAATTTTTTAGCCAGTTTGTTTTAATGAATCATACAAACCACTTATTATTCATTTATGAGTCATTTTTAGTCAGTTTACGTCACATCATTCTGAATGATTAATTTGCAAATCATTCCTCTTTTGTCGTAACAAATCATTCAGGCAAACAAAGAAAAACTGTTTTTTTGCGTGGTTCAGTTGTTCAGTGGTATGATGCTCAGGAGTGATGTAAAATGACTCTTTTGGTCTGATTCGTGAATCATGCTGTTCCTGGAGACTCTTTTGGTCTGTTAGCGTATGAATTTTCATCAGATTCATCTCCATTACAGCGAATCATTATTACATGGGCAATACAGTCAGGTCAGGACACTTACAGCCCTTATTTCACCCCAAAATATGTTTTGGGTGAAAAATTCCATAAATAAAATTAATTATTTAAATTAAATTAAATTGCACAAATCTCATACCTTTGCCTTTGGCTTTTGGCACATTACAGTTGAAATGATTATTAGACACCATTATAATAAAGTCATTTGGGTGAATATCATGGAACATGGCCTGAAGAAATTCTCACTCCATATTTTACCCAGAATTGATAAGAAGAAAGCAATCATATTTTGTGCAAAGAAAATGATGTCTATTTTTAGGACCACATTTTTCACAGTGACATTTATTTTCATTATTTGAAATGTTTTCTCTCGAGCTTTTTGTTATTTTCTTGTTACTTGAATGCATAAATAAGTATAAATACATAAAATAAAATGTATGCATGAATGGATATGTTGAATAAAAATACAGAATAGAATTAGTAGAATAGGTTGTACTGGCCAAAATGTCATTCTCAAATTTTCAGGTCATAATTTACTGCATTCAGTCTGTGTTTCATTATTATTAAATAATCTTAAATGTAAACATGGTAAAAGTGCACCATCCAGTCAGGATAATTGTGTGACGCACACACTTCAGGAATGCCTGTCTTGACCTATTATAACAGTTCATTTAAAATGTATTAAAATGTATAAATTTGTCATTTAAAAAAATCTCAGGTCTATTTCAGCTTCACTCTTACTCGCGTTCTGGAATAATTTGCTGCTGACATGTTAACCTATTTCTAGCCTGAGCTAGCAAAAGAATTGATTCGTTCGTCTGTCGAGGCTTCGGGTTTTTTGAGTCATTTGTTCATCACGTGACAGCCCCGTAATGTTAACATATGCAGCCTGAGCCGAAAACAGAATAGATTAGTTCGTCTCTTGAGGCTTCGGGTATTTTGAGTCATTCGTTCATAACGTGACAGCTCCATAAACAGCCTGAGCCGTGTGCAACTGAAGGAATCACTCCCACGAGACGATTCGTTTTTCCAGAGTCACATTAAAGATTCGTTCAAAATGAACGACCCATCACTAGTCTTGAGAAGTTCAGAAAATGCCCATTTTAATTAAAATGAATGTTTAATGTCTCAAATAGGCTACCGAAATATCGTGGTTCAACTGGGTGTACCGAACCGAACGGTTCGATAAAGAACTGAAATTATTATGTATAAATAAATATTGTTGTATTTAAATACATTAGTTACAAAGTTTAAGTTCAAGTTTTATTAGAATTTGTTTAAATAAATACTAAATAAAGAAAATTATGTTATATGTGAATAAATGTATACATAATTATAAATTACATGTTTAGCAGAAATTAACAAAATATAACTAAAATACGGCAAAAGTCATATTTCACTGCAAAAAAAAAAAAATAATAATAATATTTTATGCGAAGGAATTTAAAGCCATTATTTTATCACAAGCATTGTGATTATCGAGTTAATTAAAAGACTATTTAATTAATTTATAACATAAATTGCATAAATAAATGTGTTAGATTTTAACCTATTTCTATGTTATTACAAATGGTATTTTGTTGTAGTTATTGTTTGTTCTCGCATAGTGACATTTATCTTCATTCATTTTTATGTATTTTTAATTAAATAAATACATAAAATAAATGCTTTTTAGTGTACTTTCCTGTACTGTAAAACAAAGAAAGAGAAAAAGAAAGAAAGGCCACAGTGTCAGACTGTAGTGTGTACTCGCAGTAGCTGAGAGCAAGGGCTGTGAACACTCATCAGTCAGCAACATCACTCCCTAACTAGTGGACACACAGACACGCGTGTGTTAGTCCTTGAAAAGCCCTCGTCTGTGTTCAGCAGATGGAGGCTTTACTCCACAGACTTCCATGGCTTACGCTTCGGCCTGTTCCTCCAGTATCCCAGCATGCTCTTGGCACGCCGGCGGCCCTCCGCCATGATCCTGCTCTGGATTAAAGGATCCACTCTGATTCCCTAAACTGGGTCAGTTTGCAGCATTTGTGAGTGAGTGAGTGTGCGTGTGCACCTGGTATTTATCACGTTATGGAGACCAATTGTCCAAACAAAGATAGGAATACCAGTAAATTTTGACCTTGTGGGGACATTACTTAGGTCCCCATGATGAAACAAGTTAATAAAAAATACAGAATGAAGTTCTAAATCTAAAAACGCACGTAGTTTCCTGTAAGGGGTAGGTTTAGGTGTAGGGTCAAATATTCAACGTGAATACTTAGTATGATATGACTGTGAAATCTGTGAAATCTTCTGCTGATTTATTGTCTGTGGTTGCATGACTGTCCTTGTGTGTGTAACGAGGCCCAACATAACAAGTGTGTGACTGGACAGATGGAGCTCTACCTGAGCTGTGACTTTACTCAAGGAGAATCACCTGAGGAGGAACTGTTCCCACAGAGACACACACTCACACACACATACTATACACACTTATTCTCACAGACACACACACACAGATAGACAGACAGACACAAACACATGCACACAGTATACATACACACTATACACACTTCATATTTCAGTTTATTTTAAGGCATTTTAATAAATATATAGCACAGTTTGTGCTGAGGACAATAAAATACATGTTGGTCAATAGTTGGTTATAAGTAGCTGAAATATCAGTGCATGTCAAAACATGTCAAGGGCCCCAAAATCACCTCAGACCCCAGAGGGTTAATAAAAACATTTTTACTTTTTGTTTTTATTTCAGTTTTTAAAAATACATGATTTATTTTTTTTTTTGTTGTATTTTTTATTTTGATTAACAACACACTTTTCATTTAATTTTAGTTTATTTTTTCACTTAAAGAAAAGGTATTTTATTTAGTTTTTATGCATTCATTTTGCTCGTTATTATTTTTGTATTATTCATTATTTATTATTTATCTTTATGAATTATTATATGCCAGTTTTACCTAATTAACATAAAATACTAATACATTGTTTAAAAAATAAATATTTTAAATTACTTTTAAATAAATATGAATATTGTATTATATTCCTAATATTTTATAGTATTTTCATAAATTGTATCAATAATAATGATAGCAATGAAAAAATTATTTAAATATAAAATAGTATAAAATGATTTAAAAGTAACAGTATTAGTGAAGCAGCTCTCATTATGTCAAGGTTCGTCTGTTGAAAATATATCGATCCATCTTTGCTTATGGAATGCTGGTTGATTTTATTCATATGCACACATTAAAAGTGTTTGTGTTGAATAATGTGAGTTCTTGATGGAGTAGGGCAGGTATAGATATAGAGAGTGTAGAGCTCGTTACACGGTGGATCCTGTAATGAATAATAATGTTCGCTCATGAATCTATTGCATGAATGTCTGACATAGATCTACAGCACAGGACATGAAAGACTTTTTATTTTGAGCTCCAGTGGTGAATATATATAACATATTATTATAATGTGGTTGGACAGTTTTATGATATTTTCTTTCTTTTTTTTTTCATTCATTTTTCTTGATCATACATTTTCTTCATTGCAAATTAAAGCATTAGAAATACTAAAATAATGTATAAGTACTTAATTGTGTTTTGCATATAAATTATACAATTATACACACACAAACACACACAAACATATATAATTTAGGATCAGTAGTGTTTCTTTTTGAATAATTAGTTATTACTAATAATTAATTAGTTTACTTTTATTCATCAAAGGTGCATTAAATGAATAAAAAAATATAAATAAATGCTGGATTTTTTTTTTACAATTTTGTTAATGAATCATTAAAAACAGCATTAAACAAGTATTTGTTTACATAATATATGTGTGTGTGTGTATGTGTGTGTGTGTATGTGTGTGTGTGTGTACTTTCTATATTTATTATTGATTAAATTAAATACTAAAACATGCAGTATATATTGTGAAAATATTTACTGTATTTATAAAATCATATAATGTCAATAAACAAACAGATAAATAGTTAGATAAATGATTGAATGATCCTAAAAACAATTCTTTGCTAAATTAATCAGTCAGTTTAGTTTTTGGCTGTGAAAGGTTCCTGTGAGTTTCGTGAGATTCACACACACATTGTTTTTCTGGGTTTGAAGCTGTAGTTCTGGAGTGTGATCTGCATTATTGAGCCTGTGTGAGCTGAATCATGATCATCAGAGCTTCTGCTCTTATCTGTGAGTGTTTCTGTGTTCAGTCATCAGTAATGCGTCTGTGTTTGTGAAGGAGCGTCTGTTAAACCTCACGTCTCAATGGGAAAACTGTGTTCATGCGCCACGTCTCATTAAAGATTAACGCGCTCCTCTTCTGTTACTGATGGCGTCTTTTTAGTTCAGTGCATCTAGTGTGTGTTTGCTGAGCGCAGTGGACACATTAGCACTGAAACAAAAGCAAACTCAAATTACAGTCTCACTAACACTAAGATAATATATACTTGCATCATATTGTTTCAAAATGTACAAAAAAGCAATATACTTTTGTATTATATATATTTGATGTTAACATTTTTGTCTGCCAATATAATTTAGTTATTTTGTTTATTTATTTTTACTTGCATAAATTTGAATAAAATATTAACATATTAAAATATAATATTAATTTTTTTTAACAAATTTGTCACTATAAATGTCCTTTTGATCTGTAGTAGGCAATTTCATTCAGTTATTTTATTTTATTTTATTTTATTTTATTATTTGTAATCTTTATTTTTTCATAAAATTATTAAATCATTGTAACTGTAAGTTTGATCTGTAATGTCTCAGTCATTGGTTTACACATCTGTATAATATATATATATATATATATATATATAAATAGCTTTATTATTTTTATTTATTATATATTATTTTGTTTAGGTTTAGTACATTTAGTACTTCAATTTATACATGGATAACATACATTTTAATACATATTGACATAAAAAACATACTTTGTAATAACAATTCACAATTTGTACTGTTTTTTTTTTCTGTAATAAATGTAGCCTCGCTGATCAGAAGAGATTTTATCGTATGATAGAGTTTATCTCCAGTGAGACCTCCAGTCAGATTCTTATACATATATTAATATGATATGACGTCAGAAACTGCACAGGTTTTTTCATGAATCTTATGCTGTCCGTGATTCGCTATATTTCAGTCTTTTGTTTCTAATTTCTTCATGTTCTTCACGTTGTCCTCCTCAGTCTAGCCTGATAATGTCATGCGGGAAAAGATAAAATGCTCCGACTGCTCTTTCAGATAAAGTTCAAGCCATTGTCTTTCCAGACGACCATCTTCAGATGAGACTCTTAACAAGCAGCTCATTTTTTTCCCATCACGTCAGATTCAGAAACTCTGATTAAAAACTACATCAAACTAATCTAAACTTCTGCAACCAAAACAGAGAATGTGCAGTGAGGTTTTGACAGGGTTTGAATGGATGGATAATGTTAAGCTACAGTATTTTTGGTCAATTGGTCATTTTGCCCCTCCTTGAGAGAAAAATGTCACAGTCATTTAGTCATTATATATATCCAGGTGAATCCATGTGTTTAACATCATTTATTTTTGGATCCATTATAATGATTTTCTAAACATGATTTAATATCGTATATGAGTGAGTATGGGAATTTGGCTATTTTATTTAAAACTTTTACCTGTTAAAATTAATAAAAAATGATAGAACAAGTACAAATAAGAGTCTCATTAACTGCTGCTGTGTTTCTAGATGTGTAAAAACGTCCTGAATGAATGCAGCTTTGTAAAATGAATCAGTTAAGTGAATGATTCAATGAATACATCAGAATCAGATGATTTGAGTTTGAGAGAACAAATCATATAATTCAAAGTATCACAAATCGTTTGAGTGAATGATTCAGTGAATCATTCATTTCATTACTAAATGGATCAGCGTATTTGAATGAATCATTTGGAAGCTTTATTTTGAAGAGCTGGTGAGTCAGTTGTGTTACGGCTGAGTTTCTTTGTTTGCTCAGCGCTGAAGAAGGGCCGCTTCTGGATCACTCCAGACCCGTACCACAACGACGACAACATCCAGATCGGCCGTGAGGTGAAGATCTCATGTCAGGTGGAGGCCACTCCACCCGAGGAGCTGCAGTTCAGCTGGCTGAAGAACGGCAGGGCGTTACGCAGCTCCGAGCGCATGGTCATCACACAGACTGACCCCGATATCTCGCCCGCAACCACCAACCTCGACATCATCGACCTCAAGTTCACCGATTTCGGGACTTACACTTGTGTAGCAGCCCTGAGAGGAGGAGCTATCCCAGAAATCAGCATCGACGTCAACATCTCCTCCACCACAGGTGAGCCTCACACACATACACTCTACACACGCTCATGCATTACACAAACACGCACTATACTCAAGCACACTCAAACTCACTATAATCACACACACACATTATTTTTTGTGATTTATGGGGACTCTCCATGGGTGTAATGGTGTTTATACTGTACAGACTGTATGTGGTATTGCCCTACACTGACGTACCCCTTTCAGGAAACTACAGGCAATTTTAGATTTAAAAAAAAAAAACACCATTTAGTATGTTTTTTTAAGCCTTTTGAATGATGGGGACACTAAAATGTCCTCATAAATCACCTTCATATTGTAATACCTATGCCATACCCATGTCATTATACAAATCTGAGTCCTCATAAACCAAATAAACATGCACAGTATACTCAAACACACTCATACACTATACACATTATTATTATTATTATTATTATTTGTTTATCTTTCATTTATTTAAAATTTAATTGGTTAATCTGTTTATAACAAAATGTAATGATTTCTGTATTTCAAGTATAAATGTTTTTCTGTTAGTGTGGTTTGGCTTGTGTGTATCAGGAGTCTCAGCTCAGTTATCATTCATTCATCTCAGATCAGATTCATCCTCAGTAATCCACAGTCAGAAGAAATCTTTTACTTGTGTAAATTCAGATGATGATGATGATGAGAATAATGATTCGGTTCAGAATTTCATTCCTTCCTCTGGTTTCAGAAACTCTCCAGAGCCGTAAGTCTTTTTTTATCATTACATTTTTCATTATTAATTCATGTTATTTATTTATTAATTTAGTCATTCACTCTTTACGCTTACAATTCAGATTATATTTTAAATTGATTTGTGTATTATTGTTCATTTATATAAACTATATTTATTAGTTGAAATGTTATTTTATTTACATTTATACAACTAGATCCATTTTATTAATTGCGTTTGTATTTATTTGCAATTGTTTTACATTTATTTGTTTATTAATTCATTCATCAATACATTGTTTGTTTAGTTGTTTATTTATTATAAAAGAAACATTACTTCTTATGATTTAAATGTATTTTCCGGATAGGAAGATCATCCCACCAGCTAGGAACAGTGAATGTGAATGAGTTATTTTGAGCCTCTCTGTGGTCCAGACCAATGCGTGGCTCACTTGCAGACCTCAGACTTCTGGAAGGGATGTAAATTTGTAATAATGAGTGGAAGTAGGTGGGTACTGAGCATGTGTACTGATCTTTCTGATGATGTGTAATACAAACCTGCAAGATCGAGCAGTCTTTCCAATGTGCTCTTTGAAGATCTGCTGTTCAACTACACCAAAAGTTCTGACCGAAGTTGCTGGGGTAATTGTAGACAAACCTAGATGGATGGGGAAGTCATGCTGTGGAGTTGGTGTGGCAAGGAAGACAAGAAGTTCAGTCTTGGCCAGGTTGAGCTGCAGGTGATGATCTTTTATCCATGCCGAGATTTCTGCCAGGCAGCCTGAGATCCATGCAGCTGGCGTTGGATCATCTGGTTGAAAAGCGAGATGTGTGTCATCAGAGTGTAGGTGTAGGAGAAGCCATGTGCTTTTATGATGGGACCCAGGAATGTAGTGTAGGTGGAGAACAGGAGGGGTCCAAGGACCGATCCATGAGGAACCCCAGTGAGCAGTCGATGTGTTTTGGATACCTCTCCTCCCCAGGACAGATAGGATTCAAACCAATGAAACGGAATCCTAGTGATGCCGAGTGAGTGGGTGGACAGGAGGATCTGATGATTGACATTCTCAAAAGCAGCAGATAGATCCAGCAGAATAAGCACTGATGATTTGGAATTGTCTTTAGCAGGCTTATGTGACTAAGAGTAGAGCTGTCTCCGTTGAGTGGCCACACCTGAAACCTGACAAGTTTGTTGTTCTGTGAAAGAAACAATGATACCTGTTTGAAAACAACAACACATTTGACACTTTCATAATATATATATATATATATTACTTCAAATTAAATATTTTTTTTTCTATTTATTTAAAATTATTTACATTTATTTGTTTATTATTTATTGATCATTCATTAGTTTTTTCGCTGAGGAGCCGAGCCGGTGTACATGGCCCCCTAGCGGCGGTACAGCCCCCATGGCGATGGGACGTGACGTCTCCGTTCCCTTCTTCAGGGAACGAGGGTTACAATATGTAACCGAGACATTCCCTTTCAGTCGGTCACTCCGAGTCACGTCGGTGACCGAGGCATAGGGATCCCTATAGAAAACACCATGGAAGCTGTCTCTTCCAGTGTCGTGTGGGAGACTCCCCCAGTGTTTGGTCTCTAAGGTAGAAGTTTCCTAAGACAGAAAGAAATGTCATGAGATTTCAATGCATATGGAATATTGGAGTTTTTTTTTTTTTTTTTAACCATGAATACACATGAGTAATTCTTAAATGTATACTCATGGATCCCAGCCCTCTAGCCGTTCTCAAGGATTCATCACATCGAGGGCCTGGCGCCAGATGCTCTGCAACATCCGGCTGCCGAGGGGAATGGAGGAACTCAACAGGGTCTACAGAAAGGACACTCTGGAGAATATTGTTGCCAAGCCGAACAGGTCCTACTCCGGCTCTTCAGCTCTGTTTGAGGTGAGAACACGGGAGGATACCAAACGGCTACAAAAACCTAGCGAACATGTTAGAGGTCACCCAACCCACAGCTCTGCAGATGTCTGCCAGCGAGGCGCCGCATGCCAATGCTCAGGACGAAGCTACACCTCTTGTTGAGTGAGCCCGTACACTGAGGGGACAGGGCGCACCCTGTGCCTGATAAGCCAGGGTGATAGCATCCACTATCCAGTGAGCCATCCTTTGCTTGGAGACGGCATTCTCCTTCCATTCTTCCTTCCTCAGAGGAATCGGCCAAGGAGAGGCTGTCACGAGGAGGATGAGTTCGGGGAACCAGGTCCTGGTGGGCAATAAGGGGCTACCAGCAGGACCTGCTCCTTGTCCTCCCTGACCTTGCAGAGGAACTGTGTTAGAAGACTCACTGGGGGAAACACATACTTGCGCAGGCCTTGAGGCCAGCTGTGAGCCAGGACGTCTCTGCCTAAGGTTCTCTCGGTCAGAGCGTAAACAACTGGCAATGAGAGGTTTCTGGGGAGGTGAACAGGTCTACCTGTGCGGCTCCAAACTGCTCCCATATCAGCTGAACCGTCAGGGTATGGAGTCTCCATTCTCCAGGTAGCGCTGCTCGAGACAGCTCGCCGGCTGTCTGGCTCATCATGATCATGAAGCCAGTGCTGAAGCGGTCTCATATGAAAGTATGCGTCCTTCAGGTTTATGGCTGCAAACCAATCCTGGGGACGGACGCATGGGAAGATGCGTTTCGGCGCCAACATCTTGAAAGGAAGCCTGTGAAGGGCTCGATTCAAGACTTGCAGATCCAGGATCAGTCATAACCCGCCACCTGAACCTGGGCGGGCGCCGGGCAAACTGAATCGCATAGCTGAGCCGGTTGGTCCGGATGAGCCACCAAGACAGTCTGAGGCCTAGGAACTGTCTAGGAACCGTGCCAGCAGCATCAACGGGACGACCAGGGTGCCGTTGGTGGGGCAGTTAGGAGGAACGCAGGGATCCGGCCCCGGATGTCTCTAAGCCGGTCCGAGGCGGGTCGGAGTGCGTGCCACTATTACCTGCATTTGGGCAGAAGTGAGGCTGGAAGTCCGTGGGGCCGTTCTGCCGGCTCTCGAACTGCTGCCTGTAATGAGAGGAGAGTGAGTGTGTAACAAGGCTCTTTTTATAGGTCTGTCCACAACACCTCGTCCCCACAAGGGACCCAGAGATAGAAAAAAATGCTCTTCCTGTCGAAATGTAAAATTTTTTACCTGGCCTTCCAACGGGAGAGGGAGTGGTGAGCTCACCAACTCCCAAAGAACAGTACCTTCCATCCCTGGGTCGTCCATCCTGGGGCCTCCTACCCTTCCCTGCAGGGGCCTGGACAGGCAGTGTCTAAATGGGTGCATCTTTCTTTCTAGTCAGAATATAACTTTGTTTTATTTATGCATGATTTAATGTAAATGTAAATAAATATTTATTTTATGGTATAATGTATTTTTTTTAGATATTTTAATGAAACAAGTCAAATAATATATACATATATATCCATTAATTTGTTTTAATTAAATGTTGTTTGTTTATTATTTAATTTATTTTCATTTATATATAATAAAAGTTCTGTTTTGTGACATTTGTTTATAATATTATACATGCATATTTTTTATTTAAATAAAATCATTATTAAAGTAAATTATTTAAAAGTAATTTTAATTGGTGTATTTATTTCATGAATATTGATACATTTGTATTAACATTTATTTGATGAATATTTGTTTCCAAAGACCACAGCAGTGTTCAGTTTTTTAATTCTTTATTTATAATAAAATTTTTGTAATTGTTTTTTATTAAAATAATTTAAAAGTAGATATTACTAAAAATATATATTTAATTATTTATTTGTCACTTAATTTTTCTTTATCGTATTATTGATTTATTTGTTTGTATATGTTTTTAAGGGCCACAGCAGTAGATCAGTTTTGTGACATCAGCCAATAAAGGTCAGAGTAAGTAATGAGAGTCAGGAAGAGCAAGTTCTTACATTTTGATATTAGATTATCTGTCAGAACATGAATCAAAGCAGTGGATAGTGTGTATTATATTTTACTTTTTTGTATCTGCCAGGGTCTGTGGTGTTTCTTAGAGCTGCTCATGTGTTTGGGTTCTGGATGAAGCTGTGTTTTTTCTGTGATCCGCTCTTGGGATCAGGAGCTTCTGAAGAACCCATTAGAGCTCCTAATAAAAGCGTTTAGAGGAGATTACGCTGCACGTTTGCCAGGGATTCCCGCTGTGGAAATGTTTGGAGTGAGAACGAGCCCAGAACATTCAGAGCTTGAGCCAAACACACCTCCATCTGATGAAGCGCTGCCAGATCTACAGACGTTATAGCACAGCAGCATATTTCATACACAATTAGGATTCATCATGCTTTATAAACGATGTCTATTCACATTTATTTATTTATAATTTTATTTTTATTTTAAAATAAGTTTTTTTTTTTCATTTCATAAAATGTATGTATTTAATAATATATTCATTCATTTTTATATCATTTTATTTGTTGTTAACTCCTTTACTCTTCTTGCACAAAGCATATTTTTCTCACTCATTAGCTGCTAGAGTCTCTTCTTTAGTTGAAGCAGTGCAGTTAATGATTTATTCAGGAGGCGTGTGGCCAGATTTTCTCCTCCGATAGCAGAAGGATTAAATAATGACGAAACGCACAGCCTTAAACACAATCAATCTTCATTCTGCTTGCGCATTAATGAAGCCTTAGCACGACAGAGAGAGAGTTGGATGCTTCTATCTACCGTCGAGCAATTAATCTTTGCATTAGTCGCTACATTGAAGTGTGCTGTGATAATGAGGACTCGGAGAGGACGGCCTTCATCAGCCTCATGCTCGTGTTGTCCTTTAGCATGACTCCTGGCTTTATCACAGCACCAGATCCAAACCATTAGTTCTCTCTGCTTTCAATTCAATTTCATTTATCTGCTGCTGAAATATATTTTT
>JAUYWG010000057.1:19125472-19143382 GCA_034779775.1 Enteromius afrohamiltoni
TATTTAGTTACTCTTTCAGTTGAATCACTTCAACGTAACATATGGGAACTCGCCAGAGAGACCAATTGCCTTTGAGCTTTATACAAAAGGCCAGTGAATATTGGCGTGCAATTGATTGCGATCAGGTGCACCTCATCACTGCGTGAGTATAAGAGGGCACGAGCGGAATGCACATGCAGATTTTCGTTTCAGAGCCTGCGCCATTCTGAACTACTACTTGAGACCCCCTCTGCGAAGTTCTGGAGAACGATCGAGGAAAAGTCCTGACTTTAAGAGGACTTAGGATTGGCATTTCCCCGGAGTCTTGCCGCCTATTCAGTCCATGAATAAGCCAACCCTGCTTTCCTATGGGTAGGAGTCCCCTTAGGACAGGTGTCCAGGCATATCGTGGTCAGCACGGATGCTTCCTCCATGGGCTGGGGTGCTGTATGCAATGGCCAAGCAGGGCCATTGGGTCCCTTGACAGGCGTCCGACTGCTCTGGCATATCAATTGCCTCGAGTTGCTGGCAGTGCTTCTGGCCATGCATCATTTTCTCCCGTGGAGTCACAAGCAGCTGAAATCGCTGCGCGCTATTCACATTCCAGGAATACTGAACCGTGCAGCCGATCAGCTCTCACGGCAGTCCACCCACCCTGGAGAATGGTGGCTCCACCCCAGGTGGTCCAGCTGATATGGAGCCACTTCGGAGAGGCCAAGTTACATGTCTTTGCCTCTCCCGAGTCGGCCCATTGACGGCTGTTTTATTCCCTCCATGAGTCCCACAGAGCGCTCGGCAGGGATGCACTGGCATGCAGCTGGCCTCCGGGGCTCAAGTATGCTTTTCCCCCAGTGAGCCTCCTTGCACAGACCCTGTGCAAGACCAGGGAGGATGAGGAACAAGTCCTGCTGGTAGCGCCTTACTGGCCCTCCCGGACCTCACGTTCCTTGCGGCAACCCCTCCCTGGAAGATCCCCTTGAGGAAGGACCTTCTTTCTCAGGGGATGGGCACCATATGGCACCCACGCCCCGATTCTATGGAACCTGCACGTCTAGTTCCTGGACGGGATGCGGCAGACTTCTCCAGCCTTTCCGTCAGACGCTCCCAGCAGCTCTTTATTTGCTATGGTGGACAGCAGAAAGGTAATGCTGTCTCCAAACAGAAGTTGGCTCACGTGGTGGTAGAAGCCATCTCCCTGGCGTATTTATACCAGGAAGAGTCTTGCCTATTAGGACTGAGAGCTCACTCAACAAGTAGTGTTGCATCATCCTATGCGTTTGCTCATGGTGCCTCTTTAGCAGATATCTGTAGGGCTGCTGGCTGGGCGACACACCTTCGCCAGGTTTTACGACCTCCACGTAGAGGCCGTGTCTTCTCGTGCCCAGGTGAGCAAGGGGACCGGCTAGTGCCGGCTCACAAATCTCAATATTCCACAGTCAGCCAGAAGGCTGTGTTTCCCTTCAATTATATCCATAATCATATCGATATATTACATTCTCTTATTCCACATGCGAGAACTGTGTGTTAAGTCATGTGCTCCGCCCTTAAACGCCTGCTTCAGCACCACTGAAAGCAACTCTGTGGGACCTCTTCATGGGCCACAGAGGGTTTTGTGCCACGACTCTAAGGTTGCACTGCCGCTGGCTTGGCTATTCAGTGAAAACCTGCATGTGCATTCCGCTCGTGCCCTCCTATACTCACGCAGTGATAAGGTGCACCTCAGCGCAATCAAATGCACGCCAATATTTATTGGCATATTGGCAAGTAGCATATTACATTGCACAGAAAATACATTTTTAATACCTTTTTAATAAAAGGTATTTTTAATTCTATTTATTATTTTGCCTATTAATATCTTTAACAAATAATATATTTAATAATGTATTTATAATAATATATTTTTTATATATATTTCAAATGCTATATTACATATATACCAAATAAACTGCATTACAGTTGTGAGGGGGAAAAATAGTTAATAAAAAATGTCAAATGTTTGGATATTTTGATATTTGTTACATTTATTTTTAAATGTGGTTCTGAGGGTACTGTCTTTTAGTTGTCATGAAAATGATGTAGATGTGCTTGAGTTTCCTAATACGCTTGTTTTTTGAGGTGTGTGTTTGTGATGTTCTGATGTTTAAACTCTTTTATGAATTGGAGACTGGCAGTGATGGGCCGCAGTGTTGCCATGGCGATGCAGACTTGATGTCATTTCCCTTGTTTGCTGCTTTATTTATTTATTTATTTTTGTCTGGTCAGATGCATCAAGGCTTCAGTTCTGAGCGCGGCACTTTTATCTCCTCACGAACTCGACAGCTGAAGGATTTCCGTAGTTTACTGTGTCTATAGAAACGAAAGACAGCAGGAGACAATTTAATTCCGTCTCTGCATCTGAGAGTTTACACACTTGAAAACACTAGTAAGTAAACAATATCATGAGCAAATAAAAAGGAACCAAAGTCTTAGTAATAAAAATATTTTTGTTTTTAGAGATAAAATAAAAATTAAATTATTGTATTTTAAATAAATAAAAGTATAATGAAAAACACTTTTAATTTAATTAGTTGCAACAATGTTTTCGTTATTTGAAATAAAAAATAAATAAATATAGAAATATATTTCATTTTGGTTAGCTGCAAATATCTGTATATTATTTTTAGTAATTAATCAAAATAAAAATATAAAAACTTAAACCATTTATTTCAGTTAGTTGTAAAGGCAATAAAAACATTTGTATTATTTGAAGATCAAAATTAAATTTAATGTATTATTTTTTATAAATGTAACTTGAAAACTTATTTCAGTTAGTTTATAAGGCATCATTTTTAATTAAAATGAGTAAAAAGAATTATAATAATTAAAAAAAATAAATCTTTATTAAAAATGAATTTAATCTAGTGGCCAAGCCAATTATGCTTTTTGTGTTTAGTTAAAGCTGAAGTACTAGAATAACTAAAACTAAACTAAATAAAATGTAATACATCTATATAGGCATATTTAATAGACATTTATTTATTTTGATATATATATATATATCTGTCCTTCATACATGTTCACATGTTCAGTCAGTAGGTCTTTGCTTAGTAACTGGAGATATTCGTGTCATAAATTGTAAAGCAATGCTCTTGTGAGTTGTGGTCTGTTTACTGTAGACACTGTTGGGGAATTGTTTAAGGCACTGTTTCTTCTATTATTTCTGAAGCTGTTTATTGGCCTCGTTTTTTTAACCTTGGCTCATTTGGCTCTATCCATCCTGACTTTGGCTCTCAAACACACGCTCACGCATTGACCATTCCGCATGGCCCCGTCTGATGCCTTTCTAGAGCCCCGTATCAGTCCCTCCTCTGTTCTTCTCTTTCTTAGTTCCTCCGAACCTGACCGTGCCGCGGGGCAAGTCTCCTCTGGCGGCGCGGGAGGGCGAGACGGTGGAGCTGGAGTGCCTTGTTTCAGGGAAACCCAAGCCCATCATCCTGTGGTCTCGTGCGGATAAAGAGGCGCCGATGCCGGACGGAAGCATGCAGACGGAGAGCTACGACGGAATTCTACGCCTCGTCAACGTGTCGCGAGAGATGAGCGGGTCATATAGATGCCAGACCAGCCAGTTCAACGGATTTAACGTCAAGCCCAGAGAGGCCGTGATCGAGCTCATTGTGCGCTGTAAGTGCCTCCAGCATCTAAAAATATATATGTATGTGTCAACTTATATAAAAATATGCACTTTTGTTGCAACACCATTTTTATGTTCCTTACTGCACCTTTTTCGCTGAGAGAAATGCCACTGAGTGGCGCTAAAACAGAGGTTCAATGTGTGAACCCCTGGTACATTTTTATTACGTAAATTTAGGTATGTATTACGGCGGTTCAGAATTGAAATATCCAGGGACTGTTACTAAAGGTTAATGCTCTATCATGTTGTAAATATGCACTACACCAAATTCAACCCTAACCCCTTCAAACCTACCTGATAGTGTTGATATCAACTAAACTGTGTGTGATACTCCAGCTTTCTATGTACGCTGTGTTTTGTGTCTGTTTTCATGTCCGGACTCCATTTCCCAGTATGCACCTCTCCCCACAGCTGTTTCCAGTTTGTTCACCATTCAATCAGTCCCACCTGTAAAAATACCAGTCTGTTTGTTTATCTTGTCACAGGTCATTGTCTTTCTGTTATGGTGTCAGTGTTTTCCGTCTTTTCCGACTCTGTGTTTTTTTCCCCCGTGTTTCATTCTCCGTGTTTCTTGCGGTTTGGATTACCTGTTGCTGACTTTTCAAATATCCCAGCATATTAATATTTGTACTTGTAAGAATGTATTTGACGTAATCTGCATTTTTTTTTCATTCGAAAAAGTTTGCATATGCTTTGTGATACATAAGATGTAACTCAGGGGAGAAAAATGTAAAAAAAAAAATTAGCAAAAAAAGTATTCTTGTATTCAATGCAAAAAGGTCATATTTTGGTGACACTTCCTGAAAATGCTCAAGACAGCACTATATAATATTTGCACAGTTACTTGAAAACTACAGTAGAGTTAGACATTACTGTGTGTTGTGAGGGTCGCCATGATTTTGCCAAGTAGGACATGATCCTGGATCAACATATTTTGTTGATCCTGGATCAACATTACTGTCCAAAAATATAAACATATCCCAATCCTTGCCCTTAAACCTACTGTAAGGTCCTGGTTTACTGTGCGTCTCGCTTTTCCAGCATTTCTGTAAACACACTTCAGTTGTCCTAACTTTTGTTTCTAATTTACTTTTTACGTTTTCCTCGTTTTAAATCTGACTTCAAATTTACGTTCTCTGAGATTAAAATTATAATACTAAGTTTTGGTGCTTTTAGTTACCTTAATTTTGAAACCTGATTCTTTTAGATGTGCTATACTTTCTGTTACTCATTCCGTGTGGGACCTAAAGCCATCTGGGTCTGACGTCGCCGAAACGCAGTTCCATAAAAACACAAACTCGCCAGACTGATAATTGCTCAGAGATTGGAGGGAACCCATATCTTTTAGTTTACTTGGTCCTTGTCTTGCCCAATTTGTCAATTTCAGTGATATCAGAAATCAGAGGGCCTCCTGCTAAAACGTGCTTACTGCTCCAGTTTTACTGTGCCCCCAGTTTGCATATCCTGGCCGTACTATTTATGCGTGCTAAAGCCTCCGCAAGACTCTACTAGAAGCAAAGATTTCAACAATCTAAAATGAATCAAGAAATAATTTATTCTTCAGGTCAGGTTATACCAAGCCAATTACAAAATCTAACAATGTGAATCCAATTCAATTTCAATTTAAAATAATGCATCATCTCAATACATCAAGGCTATATCTAAGAATAGCAAATGCATACCTGATTGAGTTGAGTCCTGGAGACTCAGCTCCACAAACTCTTGCATCCATGCGGCGTGGAGGCATCTGGCTACAGAAAAAAACTAACGTGCTGTTTCACTTAAATGTTCCTGCCCAACATAAGCAAATCAGTTGTAAAAACACAAAAGATCTTTTGATGTCAATAGTTTCCGCAGTCTTATGGCCGCACCTTTTTGGAGTCTCCATCTGTTGCTTCAGGGGGAACACAACCCCTTAGTTGTATATAATTTCAATGAAAATTTTCATTTTTTTTCATAAAATAAGTGACTACTATGAAATTGAGACCATTTTACCAATCGCATCGAGACCTTTAGAATGACATCAAATATGACAATGAAAAACAATGTATCCACAAAATATGATCCACAGTGTATATTTCTACTGAAAGACTTTTTTAAGGAACAGCTGTGAGTGCAAGAGATGGTGGGTAGGGGAAGGGAGGGGGGTCGTAAAAGTGGGCTATGGGGTTTAGGGGGGGTTGTTTACTGTCCTGAGGATTTCCAGCTCAGCTTTTATTGTTATATGGCATGCTCTTGGGCACGAGAGGTCCTCATGTTTTGCTTTCCCGTCAGTTTTGCATACCATTTACCAGTGGTATGCATAATCCAAATATATCATATAATTAAACATGAAAATACACAATTTCATAATTACTATCTTAAAATTGCTAATATTATTTGTTCTACAATAAATTCACTGGTGTAGACCTTTTACTTTAATCAAATCAGTTCAAGAATCAAATTACAAATTACAGAAACCAAGATTTAAAATCTGTCGTTTAGCTCCAATCATTCTTTGTACATTTGATGTGCAGGCTTAAGTCACACTTGGAAGTTGTAAAATGTATTTATTCTTTTATAAATATGTCTTGTCATTAGACATATGTTGGAAAGATAGTGGGCCCCCTGCCCAGTTACAGGTGGTTGCAATTTTAGGATTGCATATTATCTGCAGAAGCTTTGTTTTTGTTTACAAAAACATGTATCATTATTATGATTATATTTTTGTAATAAAGGCCAAAATAAACCAGAGTCAATGGTAGCTGGAAAGGTTGATGTTTCAGCACAGTTTTTAAGTTCGGTGCACCTTAAACTTGTTTACACAGTCTGCTATGTTGTTGCTATGTGTGTAGGTCTTCTGGGAAGTCTCTTTAAATGATGATGATGTTTACATTAGTCAGATCTGTGTTTACCACATCAGTCTAGGTGCTGTACTGTTAGCTCGATAATTAGCATTTTCTTGTGTTATTCATCCACTGACCAGTTCCGTCTCTGTACTCTGAGATTTGTAAATCTCTGCCTGATTTTATTTCTGAGTTTAGCTTTTCACATAACTTTTATCAAATGCCAGCGCAACATGGGTTTCTCTGATCAGACTCTGAGTTAGCACTCCAGGAAGGGGCGGGTCAGTCTGTTAACACTTGTGCCTCTGTAATGAGAGGAAAAACAAACCTATGCCTTCCCCTCCTCTTGTTACTGAGCTGCATGTCACCAGAATCAATTTTAAATCATTCCCTGGCCTTGGATGGATTTGGCCTATCTGAGATGTCGTATTTCAGATTGATCATTTTAGCTGGTAGAGTCTGCATAAATAGAAGATCGAGAGTTTTTTCTGACTCACTCGATCATTCTTCCTTTTACTTTTCTTTCTTATCCATACCTGCTTAAACCACCTTCCCTTGTTCCTTTATTGCTTCCAACTTCTTACTTGCATGTACTTTCATTTTTACATTCTAATCATTTCTTTCATTCTTTCATAACTTTCTTTTTTCTTCTAACTTTATGCTGACTTATCATGAGTCTGGAGGCCATGCTTGGCCATTGTAATATAGCATATTATAAGATTGTTATAATATGAATGATATTAATATATCTAGAGGTTTTTCCAATTCAACTTGCTTAGGGTAATCGGCTATCTTCTCATTGATCTTTTTAAAGATATCATTTAGGCCTGTGACCACAAATTTGCTTGACAGATTTCGGCAACTAGTTCAACATTTTTGTATGTAATGACTCCAGCAATGAAATGAGGACTATTAGTTTTATATGGAATGACTATTCAGCAGTCACAAGTTTAGTAAATTTTGATTGATATGACATAAACAAATGATAATGATGTTATAAAACAGCAGAGAATTTGCAGAAAACAAGCATTTGCAGAGCTTTTTACACTTTTTTTTAAACCCATTTGTGGTCTATCAAAATAAATTTATGACATATTAGAAGACCAATTACTTTCAATAATTAGTTGTAATTTTACATTTTTTAAAATTTGCCACTATCCTGGGTTTTTACTCATTTTAAACACAATAAAATTTAAAATGCTCCCCTTTTCTTTTATATATTTTCAAGAGTTCACGCTTTCCTTGTAATAATAATAAAGCAAAATGGGCGAGCTGTTTGGGGAGCGAGCCGGGAGAATGGCGAACTCTGAACCCTAGTGGATGGAACCCTAGTGGATGGAACCCTAGTGGATGGAACCCTAGCGTGGGCAAGAGTTCGGCACTGTCACACCATCACACTCACCTGACCCTGGATCAGCATTCACAGAGAACATGCAGTCACTTGTCACACCATCACAATCACCAGATTATTAACACCTGCCCGTCATCAGCTGATCACCATAAAGGATCGCTCAGCCAGAAACTCAATGGCTGAGCTCAAGGTTAGACGCTCGTTCTTTCCTCACCCTGTTCGCTCACCTATCTGATCATTGTGCTCCTTCCGTCTGGAACTTTGGATGAACTGAGAATTGGGACATTAAGGACTCATTGAATGACTTTCAAAGACTGAGTATACTTACCCTTTGCTTATCTGTTTGATTCTGCCTCTCTGCCTCATGCCTGCAAGATATTTACCTTTAAAGACTTACCAGCGGAGTTCCTATGTTTAATATTACCTGTTGGAACCGCTGAGGATATGCTCTGTGTTATGCACTAATAAACTCACCTGTTGAATTGAATTCTCCTTGTCTGTATTCCCTGAGCGTGACAGAAGCTCAGCCCAGCAAATATATATGGAGCAGGAGGAAACAGCAGCGATCGCAGAGCCCTATTCAACTTTTCTCCAGATCCTCCAAGAACTGAGAAATACAGCCCCAGCAACCTGCCAATCTTGTGGCCCGACCACAATCGTTCTCTGGCGATCAATCGTCCTGCGAAGGATTTTTATTGCAATGCTCACTGTTTTTTGAGGCACAACCAGATCGTTTCCTAACAGATCGTAGTAAAATTGCCCTAATCATCACTCTCCTTTCAGGTAGAGCGCTTCAATGGGTAGAAGCCCTGTGGAGTTCGGAGAGCCCACATCTCTTATCCTTGTCACTGTTTCTGCAACAGTTTTGTCTAGTCTTTGGACAATCCACCTCGTCACTCACTGCCCATGAGGAGCTTCTACAGCTTCGTCAAGGCGACCTTCCCATACATGAGTATAACTTTCCCTTCTGCATCTTTACCCAGTGGCTGGAATGAAACCGCACTATTGGCAGTATTCACCAGCAGATGGCTATCTACGATGATCAGGTGGGACTTGACGCCTTTTTAAAGCGAGCAGCCACTATCTCACAACATTTGTCTGCATGTGAAACACCTATTACCACCACATCCTTACCTAGTAGCACCGAAGAGCCTATGCAGACAGATTTATATAAGTTAACTGCTCAGAAAGATCAAGAAGGATACACAAAGGTCGATGTCTCTATTGTGGAGCCCCATCTCATTGCATCTCCAATTGCCCTGTGAAACCAAACCGTGCGATGGTGAGTACTGGTCACTTCAATCAACACACTATTCCATTAATTGATGTGATGTTAATCAGTGACACTCACCTCTTCCCGATGAAAGCCTTAGTGGATTCTGGGGCTGCTGGAAATTTTATCTCCTCAAGATGTGTTGATACCTTATAGATTCCCACACAAAGAAATGCCATACCATACCGTATCATCACAATCCAAGGAAAGCCCCTGGATGCCCGACCCATAAACACCACAATCACAGAGAATCTCACACTCCAGATCGGTTGTCTTCATCGGGAATCCTAGGACGACCTTGGCTGATGCATAGTCCCAAATTTTACAGTGGAGTCCCTTCTGTTTTAATCATTGTTTGTCCACCCTTCCTCAGCCACCTGAAATACCTTGCCTGTCCACCACTATTGAAAGTCCTGAGACGGATACAAAGATATGTATTCCTCCTGAATACTTAGAATTCTCTGACGTCTTCAGTAAGGAAGCCGCTACTCATCTGCCTCCACACCGCAGATGGGATTGCGCAATCGATCTCATTCCCCAAGCCACCTTGCCAAACGGAAAAATTGACCCCCTATCCATACCAGAACAAGAGAATATGGAGGAATATGACACTGATGCTCTAGCACAAGGTTTTATACGTCCTTCTACCTCACTCACAGCTTCCAGTTTTTTCTTTGTGGCAAAGAAGGATGGTAGACTAAGGCCATGCATAGATTACCGATCCCTTAATTCTCAAACAGTAAAATTTGCCTACCCATTGCCCCTCATTCCATCTACCCTAGAGGAATTAAGACAAGCAAGGGTTTTTAGCAAATTAGATCTCAGAAGCGCATATAACCTCATTCGTATTCGTAGTGGTGACGAATGGAACACCGCTTTTGTCACCCCTAGCGGCCACTACGAATACTTGGTTATGCCGTATAGCCTGGCCAACTCACCCTCAGTGTTCCAAAATTTCATGAACGAGATTTTCCGAGACATGCTGCACCAATTCGTAGTCATGTATATAGATGTTATCCTAATATATTCCAAGGATCTACCTACCCATGTCTCTCATGTTCAGCAGGTCCTCCAACGCCTTTGATCATATCAACTCTATTTGAAAGGGGAGAAATGTGAGTTCCACTTAACTAGCGTGCACTTCTTGGGATATTACATAACTCCAGAGGGAATAGAGATGGATCCTAGGAAGCAGCACAAGAAGCCTTCACACACTTGAAAACGGCATTCTGCATGGCAACTATCTTAAAACACCCAAACCCAAACTTGCCTTTTGTCGTAGAGGTGGATGAAGAATCGGTGCCACTCTTTCACAATGGCACAGTCACCCATCCACTCTACACCCCTGTGCCTACTTCTCAAAGAAGTTGTCGGCCGCCGAGCAGAATTATGACGAGAGTAATCGAGAGCTACTCGCCATTAAGTTAGCCCTCGAAGAATGGCGCCACTGGCTGGAAGGAGCACAACATCCCTTCACAGTGATTACTGATCACAAGAACCTCCAGTACTTGAGAGAGGCCCACAGACTAAACCCACGTCAAGCTCGATGGGCCTTATTCTTCACCCGTTTTCATTTTAAAATATCTTATAGACCTGGGACAAAGAACACGAAAGCAGATGCCCTGTCACGTCTTCACCAGCCTGACCCCATACCTGAAATCCCTGAGACCATTCTGCCTCGGGACACCTTTCACGCACCCTTACAGTGGACAATTGACACCCAGATACAACAAGCAACTCTACAAGAACCAGCTCCACCAGGAGGACCAGTAAATAGACGGTATGCCCCACGTATACTACGTGAAGATCTGTTGGATTTTGTTCATGCTTCCCCAGGGTCCGGGCATCCAGGTGGCAAACGTACCCTCGCTCTTCTACGGAACCAGTACTAGTGGTCAGAGATGGCCCAAGATACCTACCAATATGTAAAGGGATGCCCCATTTGTGCCATGTCCACTACACCTCTTCGTCTGCCCAAGGATAAGCTGGTTCCACTACCTATCCCTGACCAGCCCTGGTCACACATTGCCATCGATTTCGCCACTGACTTACCCAACTCTGATGGTTTCACAACCATTCTAGTGGTAGTAGATCGATTTTCAAAAGCCTGTAAATTGATACCATTACAAGGTCTACCCACAGCTATGAACACTGCTCAACTCCTGTTTTCCCACGTTTTCAGACACTTGTCTGTATTCCCTGAGTGTGACAGGCGCTCAGCTCGTTCACCGTCTGCCCCCTCAAAAAGGCTATGGGAGGACAGCAGCCAAATTTGAGCACCCAAAAAAATGCAATGAGAGAGGATGCTGGACTAAGGAGAATAGTATATAGAATAGTACTAAGTACTAAGGAGAATAGTAATACCTCAGCGGAGGCGTGAAGGGGGAAGCTTTAAGATAGAGAACCTTTGCGAAGGTTGGAAGGAGAAAAGTCTCTGCGGAAACAGTATGGTAGATAAAACTTCTGCGGAAGTAGGGATGGACGAATGGTAGCTTTGGATAAAGTACCTCAGCGGAGGCGTGAAGGGGGAAGCTTTAAGACAGAGAACCTTTGTGAAGGTTAGAAGAAAAAAGTCTCTGCGGAGACAGTATGGAGGCGGGACAGGGCCAGGAATTAGTTAAACAGTTCTAGTCAGTAAATAAAACAGGAACCGTTGGTTAAATAAACATAGATTAAATGAATCAATAAACCTAAAAATGGGTGAGAGGGTGCGTGAAAAACGTTACGAGACTGAGAAGTGATAGGGAATATTTTCACTTAGATTGCTTTGGTGGATAGCAGGTGAATGAGATCTAAGAGCACGCGGGCAAGGCCTCAAATAGGAAGCCGCGGGCTGGCGTGGAAGCTCAGACGTGTTAAGGGTTGAGCTCGACCAGTAGTTGAAAGGCAGGCGGAGGAATCTGGTCTTCGTGGAGGTAGCAAGGTGAGGATGTCTTTGGTCGTGCGATTCCGAAGAATGCACAAAAGCGAGATGCAGGGAAATGAAAGCTGGGAGAATTTATAGTGAAGGGGAGAGATTTGATTGGGCGCGAATAAACAAGGGATGATTTGGTAAACGGGCTGCCAGCCGTGTGTGATTACTCGTTCAGTGATCCTCTCGAAACAAAGTTTTTTTGCAAAACTTTTAATTTAATATGTAAAAGTCAGAACAAGCATGTTGTTTGAATTTTCACATCAATACTGTGTTAAACTGGATAACAATGTAACATTATTTCAACCAAATTACAACATTTTATTCTCCAAAAACTAAATTTTAAAAACCGTTTAATGTGCTTTCTATGGATGTGCTTTCTATTTATGTATATATGTATTTATTTTTAAGAATAATTTGGGCATTTTAATTGCATCCATAATAAATGTTTTTGTTTACATAATATATATGTGTGTGTGTACTGTATATATTATATATATATATATATATATATATATACACACACACACTTACAGTATACATTTTTTAAAAATGTATATACATATATTCTTATATTTTCAATTATATATTGTAACGAAGGCTGAGAGATGACGAGGAGTGTGAATTCAAATGCATGTTGTTTATTGCGAAACAGAGTGTAGACATACAGGCTGGGTAGTCACCGGCTTACATACACAGAGAAGGCTGAGCAAGAGAGTAGTCAGAGTCCAGGCGAGGGTCGGTAACCAGTAAATATAATCTAAAAGGGCAAGGCAGAGACGGTGGTCAAAAACAGGCGAGGTTGGTAACAACAGGTCAAAATACAGAGAATAACACGGAGTGGAAAACAACAGGGTTGACAGTGCACTGAACCGTGAGGTTGACAGACAAACAGACTGGTATTTATACAGGTGATAATGATTGAATGATTTAACCTAACTAGAAACAGCTGTGGAGGAAAGGTGCATTCTGGGGAATGGAGTCCGGTACATGAAATGGGGAGACAGAGACAGACAAAATTGACTTTTTCTTAAGTATTTACATGCATATCTTTCTATTTATATACACATAATAAATATACACAGTACAGACATATTTTATGCATCACACATAATCATTTTGCAGCAATAATATATATATATATATATATATATATATATATATATCATGTTTGTGAAAAAGGCATAAGTAGGTTTTTTGTACATTTTTTACAGTAACATTTTGAATCATAATGAATGACTCTCAAGATGTCCCACATAATCACATCCATTATAACTTGAAAATGAAAGCATATTCTGAGTCACACAAATTCTGTTTTCTCTGAGCATCAGTGATCAGGAACAAATACTGTACTTTCTGGCGGCTTGTCTGTGAAGGTCAATGAACCAGAGAGTCTCCCAGAGGCCAAGACTGTATCTGACCGGAGAATGCATTGGTTAGTTGGTTGGCTAGTTAGTAGCCCACTTACGTACTCACCCTAAACCTTACTCAGTGTGCAGTGAGCATGGCTCTGAATGTCTTCATGGAGCTGGAGGAGGTTGTGCTTGAATCACGCTGAGAGATAAAGAGTCTTCTGCGCTTCTGAGGACAAAGTGAAAAAGTGTTTCTGAGTGTGAATCCTTCACATGAGTCTGTCCTTCATACACATAGATAATGTATATTATAGTTAGCTCATAGTTTATTAAATAATGTTATCAGAAGGAAGAGTAAGTAAGTCACAGCTTGATTGATTGATTGACAGCTGTCAGGGAAGAGTGATAAAAAGCAGTGAAGGTTATTGTTTTAATCATTGGCTGCATCTGAGAGACTTCTTCTGTTCACCGCAGTGCTGTAAATCTGGACTGAAATCTTAAGAGCTCATTTCTGCCGGACGATATTGACCTGAGCCGAAAGACCATAATGTTTGAGTCCAGTAAACATCCAGAGCTCATGATTTATAGCTCCAAGAAGAGAACAACATCATAAATCCTGTGAACATACATGTCCTCTTCTCTTCTGCTCTGATCTCTTACTCTCTGGAAAGAGTTAATATTAATAATACAGATGCTATTTGATTTCTTTTCTTTTTTTTGTATTAAAGTATTAATTTATATAAACCCAAATAAGTCGCGAAAATTCAAGGAAACCCCCCCCATTTTTAAATAACCAGGTTTTGAGTTTATTGTACTCATGCATGTTAATTACTCTTAACTTGAAGTACTGAGTAACAGAACTCTACATTTTATAGCAATTAACATTTGGCTACTTAATTTATTTTTGAGTTGTTGCAAGTTAAATCTGAACTTTGTATTATGATGTTCGTGAAGTACAGAATCTATGAAAAGTCACAATTTGACCATTTTAAACAATAAACTGACAGAAACTACTTTTGAATATGTGTCAATGAACAACTTTTGAACAGTTCTCCTTCTCCACATTTGTAAACACTGAGTCTGTACTTCCGCCTATAAAGTGTGACCTTTTCAATGTAATGATGTATTGTGCGCATTGCAGAACGGAGTTCCTAATAACATGGTTAGAGATAAAACCAGCTAATAATGTCAGTTGTGTTTTTATTCTCTACGAAAAACAGCTGTACATCAACAAACACAGTTCCTGTTAATCCTCTGTTACCCAGAACACCTGTGTGTGTGTGTGTGTGTGTGTGTGTCTTTGGAGAAGGCTGGTCATAAAAGCCGCTCTATTATGACTGCATTTTCCGGACAGATTTGAGTCTCTTTCATTGAACCGCATTTGCTTCAATTTAGAAAGAGAAGGAACATCTCTAATGCAGTGAAAAGCTTCGTCCTTGGACTGTATGTTGTTGTTTTTTTTTCTGAAAGCAAACACCAGCAATTTCATTGCATCGAGAAGAAAAACTCCCACATGTGTGTTTGTCACGCTTTGACTCTCTTATGCAGCTTTCTGCTCTTAGTCTCTCATAGGTATTGGGTAGGATAATACATTAATTAGCACTAATAAATGGCTAATTGTGTAACCATAAAAAAAAAGTTTTACAATTTATGTTTTTGCTTGTTATTTGGTTGGATTTCTGTGGTATGTTTTTTTATTTTAAAAATATGCTGGAAATATCAAGCTGATGACATAGTGTGCTCTTTCCAGTGGATTCTCATTGTTTTAGGTCAGTATTTTCTTGTACGTTGGTGTTGTAATGTGACCCACTGCGGTCATACGTTTCTCTCCACCCGTCCCTCAGATCCTCCAGCGGTAGAGCCGGTGTGGCAGGAAGTGCGGCAGGGTTTGGGTCGGCCGGTTTCCATGAACTGCCGTGTTCTGCGTGCTCATCCTTCGCGAGTGCTGCGTTACGAGTGGAGGCTGGGTTCACGGTTGCTGCACGCCGGCACTTTTGACTCACGTGATGATACCGACTACAGCATACGCAGCCTGGCACGAGAGGGCTACGGCGAGTACACCTGTGATGTCATCAACGAGGTGGGCCCGGGCCGCTGCACCTTCCTGGTGACAGGTGAGACTCCAACCGCTCTACACCACAATGCTGCATAGCCCACTTCTTTATGATGACAGACAGGTGGTTTCCTGAAAGATGGTAGAAAACTATTGACTGTTGGTCTCAAATGTTGTCAAAAGGTTGCTGGAAAGCCACAGCCCGCTGAGTTTTGCTCAAACCCACATGATCCAGCTAATCAAGGTCTTTGGGATCATTAGAAACTTACAAGCAGGTGTGATATGGAGCTGGTTGGAACTAAGATGTGCAGAGCTGTGGCCCTCCAGGAATTGAGTTTGAGACCACTGCTATAGACTGTACAGTATATTAATAGATATGGTTAAAGGATACTTTAGATCAGCATTGCCCAATACTGCTCCCGGCGATTGGTTGTCCAGAACACCTGGGTGTTGATATGCTGCTGCTAGGATATTATGCATCATTGCTAAGGTGTTTCTAAACAGCTACTGTACCCAAAACACCCTAGCAACCACCAAGAATACCCAAGTGTTGCTATGCAGTTCTAGGGGATTATGCATCATTGCTAAGGTGTTTCTACACAACTACTATACCCTGAGCACCCTAACAACTGGATAGCAGCCACCCAGAACACTTGGGTGGTTGTTAGTTTTTCTACACAGTTACTAGGAGATTCAAGGTTATTGCTTTTCTGTTTCTATGCAGTTTCTTTGCTGGAGATGCTGGGTAATTACTGTTGTGTTACTAACATTTTTGCTACATTGCAAAAAGATAGCTAGATATTTACATTTATTAATTTAGCAGACACTTTTATCCAAAGCGACTTTGGATATTGTGCGTGTTCCTATGTTTGTGAGTTGTTTTGTCTTGTTTGTAGCAGTTTTTTAGTAAATCACATCTTCCAGATGGCATTCCCTTCATAAATGGCAAAGTAATTGGTCAGACGATACTGAAGAGATTAGTGTTCAACTTCACAGCCGTGTGGTGTTTTCAGCATTATCCACGAATCCATGCGAGACAGTGTTCCTGATCCCAGCAGATGCTGAAGATCAGCTGATGGATGAATGGGAGTGAAATGAATGATCATTTGCTGCTTATTGATGGTTAGTAAGGTAGTTAAGTTTTGATATTGGGTGAGATTAGGAATGTAGAATTAGGTCATGTAGAATAAGGCATTAATATGTGATTAATTAGCTAAAATTCTAGTAACATGCATGCTAATAAGCAACTAATCAGTGTAAGCATGAAATTAATTGTTACCAGGTGTTGTTGTGCAGTTGCTGCCCAGAAAACTGGGTTACTATGCGCCCATTACCATAGCAATACCCTACCAACCTAGCAACTACTTTTCAGCATCATGGATTCCCTTAGAAACTGCAACCACCTATCAACTCAATCTTTTCACCCATTGTTGCCAGAGCATTCTTAGTGGTTGCAATGCCATTTAGGTTTTTTGTTTGTTTGTTTGTTTTTTTAGGTCCTAGAAAGTTGCTATGCTGTTACTAGGGTGTTGCTATGCCCAGGGACGATATCTGATATTCACGTGTGAGCAACTGGAGTTTATCCCTCAGGCGCAACGCTGCTGGAGTGTTTCTCTGCCGTGTTTGGATCTGTATTCCAGTATAGATGATCATGGCGAAGCATCTCTCATGTGCCAGTCATTCAGACTCGTCTCTGCCATTTCTGCCATCTGCTCCAGCTGCCAGAGAGAGTGTTGATCCAGTTCTGATCCGCAGATCTGGCTCAGTTCTCTGCAGTGTAACAGATCCGAGTTTGCTCTCGTGTAAACATACCGCATTCATTTGCGCTGTGCGTAAGAGAGGAGGCTTTGACTCATGGCTCACGTCACAGTGACAGCATCAGAATCTGTGTATTCAGTTCAGTGTTTTGTGTATTTAATACTCATGTTTCAGAGCCTGTTTTACAGGATCCTAAGTCCTTCACAAATGAAAGTTGCAAGTTTTACTCTTCTCATCTTCTCTTTTTATTCTGAATTTGATGGACTTCAATCAAAAGATTAGATTACAAAAGACCAGACTAGATAAGAAACTCGAAACAGCCTAAGCAGAAGATAGAAGAAGCTTTAAAGGTCCCCTGAAGTGCCTTGAAACACGCAGCGTTATTTCAAGTGGTGACATAATTTCAACTGAAACAGGAAGACAGGGTGGGACAGATCAAGCAGCCCCACCCCTTTTTAAAACAGTCAATAGTGTGTATATCTGCTAAATAGCAATCCTAATATGAAATAGAATGAGGTGATTGGCAGAAGTTAGACAGTCACACATACAGATGGACAGTCACGCAGACAAACAGACATACAGATAGATAGATGGATGGATAGATGGTCACACAGACAGACAGACAGACAGAAAGATAGAGATAGATGGATAGATGTCACACAGATGGATAGATAGATAGATAGATAGATAGATAGATAGATAGATAGATAGATAGATAGATAGATAGATAGATAGATA